>JZLH01S0307856.1:626-12577 GCA_001188425.1 Eucidaris tribuloides
GGGGTCAAAGGTCAAGTTCAAGGGTCAAAGGTCAATGAATTTTGTCCCAAAATGCCTTTTTTATGCCTATAACTTCAGTGAGGAGTGCTCACTGTTGATATAATTTAGCAGTTAGTTGCACAAATAAAAGACAAATATTCTGGTAGAGTCACAGGGGTCAAAGGTCAATTAACTCTTCCAAAATGTCAGTTTCTGCCTATAACTTACTGTTGATATAATTTGGTGGTCGGGTGCAAAATAAGACACACATTTGGGTTGCGTGGCAGGTCAAAGGTCAAGGTTTACCATGTGAACAAGTTACATATAACTTTGTGTAGTCAATCGGATTAAAGATCAAGGTAAAAATCAATGGACTTTGTCCCAAAGTAGTATTTTCTATCTATGTCAGTTAGGAGTGTCCATTTTAAATTCTATTTGGTGAGTAGATCTGAAAAAAATGACAAATAATTTCATGTAAGATATCAATAAGTTTCTTAAAGGTTATATTTGGTATTTAATCTTTTGAAGGGAATAGGTCAGTGAAGTGTTTCCAACAGTACCAACAGTTCCAAAAGTACTTTCTAAATATTTTATGTTTTACAGGGCCTAGAGTCTTTTGAATTAGGTGGTGTAGAAATGTTGTATAGTTCTCTTCAAGAGCAATGTATTCGGTCATGCATGACATCAGTGTTGTGAATGAGGTATTATTGGAAAGAAAAAAAGTGCTCTTTATGGATATTATACTTATAAATCTCTTGTTGGATTTTATACGAACTTGCGGTGGATTTTTATGTGAGGTCATTCTTGGTAACCACAGTTTTTAACCCCTTGGGCTTGATGCTGTACGGCACTGATGTCCATTAAGAGACGACGCGATTTGCGCGGGGTTGATTTTAAAGGGAATATCAACCCATGTTTTCTTATAAAACTCTTCACAGAAACTTATTTTCTCACTGTATATTTGTCAAAATGTATAATTATATGGACAGATGCATTAAGCAGTAGAACTCTACGGTTTTTCCAGGGTTCGACCAAAATTTCTGATATATTTTCTGGGCTTTTGTAGAAGCCCGTCGTCTCTGAGTGTGCAATGTGCTGGGCTTCTGTGCAAGCCCGTCGTCCCCAAGGGGTTAATGACAGCGGTCTGTGACTTTCAACTTTTATAGAGATGTACTAAGGGTAAAAGAAGACACCAATATTAGGATTCACAGAACGGGAATACAAGCGCGTTTCACTGAAATGTACATTTCTGGTTCGTATTGGATTTTATTGTAACTCGGGTCATGTACATAGCGTGAGACACCAATGAACTGATTAGATTACTGAGTTAAAAGGTCAAAGGTCACAAGTATTTATACATGTCTGATTTGGTCTTGTTACCATAGTTACTTGAGGCTTTTCATTTTAAATCAAATTGCGTTGGAGTGCAGACTGCAGAGGCATATCATCGACTACATACCGTCAAACTACTCCAGCTTTTTGCGTTAGTAAAGAAACCTCAGAATTCCTTGAAACCCTGTAGAATATATTTTTTGCTGCATTTTAATCACAAATTTTATTTTATTTTTTACAAAATGTATTTTTTTTAGGGGGGGATTTCACTTGCTCTTATTTGGTAGTTTGCTTGTAGTGACATACAAAAACAACCTGTTTGGAGTCGTGATGCATCGTTACTGACCCGCTTTTTGGTAATCGGATCTCAATCCCATATCAGTCAACGGCCTGTGATAACTAAGTCTGTGCACCCTAAGGGAAACTGTACCAGGTAAGCCTGAACTGCCCTGGCTGGAGTAATAGCCTGGATTAAGAGATGCTTTATGCACAGACGCTGATCTCATCTTTCATGTGGAGTCCATATTCATGGATTTTTTGATATTTTCACGAACATTAATTTTACTTTGCATCTGAACCTTTTAAGTCCAAATATCAGGAAATGTCATTAAATTGTGAAAGCTTCATGGTTAAATGCAGAAATTTGATGGCTAAAACATGTAAATGTACGTGAAATTGCAAAAGCTTTTCCGATTTGAAGTGTTTGCATAGCAATACGTGTCTCTGACCTTTTGCAGACTATATTTTGCATGAGAACCCTTATTTTTCAATATCATCACCCCTTATTCCTCATAAACTACTTGTGTTCATTTGGTCCTGTACAGTACGTGCATGTTAGCAGCATAAATGTTTGTTCTTATTTTCTGAAAGGTCAACTTGTGTGATCTTCTATGTTTAATTCAAATTCCATGTTCTAGAGTGAAACCTCATATGCATAATATGAAAAACTGCCAACTGTAACATTAACACTCTACACTCTACGTTAAAGCCTCCATTCCTCCGCAATACGGAAACGGAGAAAAATCACGGAAATGGGAAGTGTAACGCGGAAAATGGGAAATCATGAATTGATGAAGCAATAACCTTAAAATCGGTAGTAAGATACAAAATAAGCACATATGAGAATGTAAAAAATTATTCTTTGACTAAATAATACCATCCAAGCATTAGAGTAATAATGATCCTAGCAAACTCCTTTGCAGGCCCGTCTACCGGCCATCTTTCTCACTACCATGACTACGGTTTCCCCATTTCACCGAGGCTGAGTTGTAATTATGCAAGTTTTGGGTAATATATGGTGTTTATATAAGTGAAAATCACGGAAAATGGAATTTTAATTTTGTAAAACGGAAAAATGGAGGCCTTACCTCTGCATGGTCATGAGGCAAAATTACTGATAAACTTGCCCATCGTATGAGACTGAGAAACGTGTCAAATTCTTTTCTTTGACTGTATATCTGATTGTCAAAACAAGTTTTGCTTCGTGAAATTTGTTTCTGATTTCTGTTGGCATTTTATTGTTTGTTAAACCACAAACTTGTTTATATTTGAATTTCTATTTTCCATTTTTTCCTGACTTTCCATGCATAAAACTACAAAAAAAAACACCATGAATGATGCATTTTAGTTTAAATGAATTGGACTGGGAGTGTGGAGGCATTACCATTGGCTGCGCGCAGTCAAACTGCTCTAGTTATTACTTTGCCATGAAAAAACTATACAATTTAATCGAAAGAGCAATCAAATTGTATTTCTTTCCTTCATGGTATAGTTACATGTAGCACAGGGTTTTGAATTCAATATAAACTACCTGATCTTTTCTGACCAAAAAACAGATCATCTAAACCCCTCAAGCAAGGATTAACCCTTAATGCCGGGGAGATGAGCATTTTCACGTAAAGACTTTAATAGAAGATAGTGCAATCTATATTGTAAACGCTGAATATTTCGCAGTGGTTTTATTTTCCCAAATTTCGCGACTTACTGAACGCAAAAATTTCACTTCCTGACAAATACAATAAAATCGTGAAATTATACTCTCGTGAATTCCCTTTTTTGCAGCAAAATGGTGAAAATATATGGACGCGAAATATATGGCGTATACAGTATTTAAGAAGGTGTGTAGAGATATGGTACGTTTACATATCGTCATGGGTTTCACGAACTAGAACATTTGGGGATTTTGACTTAAATTTTCAAGTTTTTAGATTTTCTTGGCATTTTCATTGCTTATATGAAAATGAATAATGAATCTTTTTTTGGGCAAAATATTACATTCTAATCTTCTTTAATTCCTAAGAAAATTGTAATTTTAGTAAAAATTTTTTGTAAAAATTAGTTTTACCCAAACACCCCCAAATCATGATAATTTGAAACATAGGGTTTTACGAACTAGAACGTTTGCAAGTCCTACTTCGTAAACATATATTTTTTGTATGTGCGCAATATACAGCGGGCTGCATTCGGGTCTTATGAAGTAAGATATTTAGCAATGAGCAATGGTCTACATTTGTAGAACCTGTGCATATAGTGTAGTGGGTTTTATGTACAAGTAGTAGGATGTTCAGCAATATTTCACTTCGTAATGTGTGTTATTCATATGTGCGCAATTGCCTGCATGATACGTTCAGGTTTTACAAAGAAGAATGCTTGGAAATGTTCTACTTCATAAAACCCACCTTTAAATACACAACGTACGTACTTCAGCAAAAGCAATGGGTTTTACAAACTACATGTAGTACATTGTGTTTTAGACTTAATAATGGGATGATAGCAACGTCTTACATGTTCATGTATTTTTCGTGCATTAATATTATTATTGCCCTTCCCTGTTTTAGAATACCCAGCGCCTGGCTACAAAGTGAAGGTACCATTTTTAAATGTCTTTGGTATTATCCAGCCGGGCTTGAACCCCAGACGTGAAGCTTCCGGACGTGAAGCGGACGCTCTGCCCACTAGGCCATCATGCCCGTCACAAGTTACATGTAAGTCCTCACAAAGAACACTATACAAGGGAGATGCCCCTAGGGGAGTGCCGCCCACCAAAAAAGAAATAAATACAAATGAAGTAGTGTCCTGCATCAATTGATTGATGTGCTAATTTAGATATGAACTATCAATAGATATGTTATCTAAGGTAGATGTGAACTATCAATTGATGTGTTATCCAAGGCAGGCATAACTATCAATTGATGTGTTATACAGGGTGGCCCAGAAAGAATGCTACGAGTATAATCGCTAATTTCTTCACCATTATTGGCAAAATGTCATTAATTTTTATTTTGTTGGTTAAAGCCTGGAATGCCCTCGCTTTCATAAAGAAGACGATGCTAGCTACACCTCCATTGTCATCGCGGTTTGTCTGGTATGAGGCCACAATATCTACGGCGTTCCGACGACGCCGCTGTAGATAAAATTGGCGGGAATTGGAAATGGCATGCCTCCAATGGCCCCTAGAAATCAAAACGCCTTACCAAGAATTCAATGATCTTGGTATCATGGAAAAAGTACGTTCTAACCAACGAAATAAAAATTAATGACATTTTGCCAATAATGGTGAAGAAATTAGTGATTATTCTCGTAGCATTCTTTCTGGGCCACCCTGTATAAGGTAGATATGAACTATCAATTGATGCGTTATCCAAGGTACATGTAGATATGAACTATCAAGTGATGTGTCATCCGAGGTAGTTATGAACTATCAATTAATGTGTTATCCAAGGTAGATATGAACTATCAATTGATGTCTTATCCAACATACATATGAACTATCAAGTGATGTGTTATCCAAGGTAGATATGAACTATCAATTGATGTGTTGTTCAAGGTAGATATGAACTATCAATTAATGTGTTATCCAAGGTCGATAGGAACTATCAAGTGATGTCGTATCCAAGGCAAATATGAACTATCAATTGATGTGTTTTCAAAGGTAGATATGAACTATCAATTGATGTGTTATCCAAGGTCGATATGAACTATCAATTGATGTGTTATCCAAGGTAGATATAAACCTTCAATTGATGTGTTATCCAAGGTAGATGTGAACTATCAATTGATGTATCATCCAAGGTATATGAACTATCAAGTGATGTGTTATCCAAGGTCGATATGAACTATCAATTGATGTATTATCCAAGGTAGATATGAACTATTAATTGATGTGTTATCCAAGGTAGATATGAACTATCCATTTATGTGTTGTCTGAGGTAATTATGAACTGTCAATTGATGTCTTATCCAAAGTAGATATGAACTTTTAATTGATGTGTTATCCAAGGTAGATATGAACTATCCATTTATGTGTTGTCCAAGGTACTAGTAGATAAGAACTATCAAGTGATGTGTTATCCACAGTAGATATGAAATATCAATTGATTTGTCATCGGAGGTAGTTATGAACTGTCAATTGATGTCTTATCCAAGTTAGATATGAACTATCAATTGATGTATTATCGAAGGCAGATATGAACTATCAATTGATGTGTTATCCAAGGCAGATATAAACTATCAATTAATTGATGTGTTATCCAAGGCAGATATGAATTTTCAATTGACGTTTTATCCAAGGTAGATATGAATTATGATAAGATGGCATGTCAAACCCTGATGATCCCTTTCAAGTGGTGTGTTTATACAAAATAATAACAATGATAATGATTATGATGATGATAATAGTAGTAGTAATGATAAAGATGATATTATTATCATAATTATAATTATTATTATTATTATTATTATTATTATTATTATTATTATTATTATTATTATTGTTATTATTATTATTATTGTTATTATTAGTATTGAAAGTAATAAGGATGATAGTATTTAATAATATTATAATAAGCATAAAAAGTAAGTGATGTTCATAGCCAATAAATAGGATGTTTTCTTTTAAATATCCACAATCAATGAAACCATCTATCTGTTTTTATCTATCCATGTATTTATCCTTGTGTTTATATTTCAATCCATATACCAGTTATCAAAATTATCCTACTTGTCTACCTATCCATGCATCTATCAATCTGTCTTCTATATTTTCTGTCTATATATATCTCTCTCTCTCTCTAATATCTATCTTTCTCTTCTTTTTATCTACCTGTCTATTTATCTTTCTATCTATCCATCTGTTTATTTATCTATTTATCTATCTATCCACCCATCTATCTGTCTGTCTATCCCTTTCTATCCGTCTATCTATCTCTCTATCTATGTGTCTATCTACCTGTCTATCTTTCAACTATCTATCTGTCCCTCTACCCCTTTCTATCTCTCTCTCTCTCTATCTATCCATAAGTTTATTAATGTATCTTCTATATATCTGTATATCTATCTATCTATCTATCTGTGTTTCCCTTTCTATCTGCTGTCTATCTTTCTATCTTTCTATACACCCGGCTACGGGACGTATTATGGTATCACGCTCGGTGTCCGTCTGTCCATCTGTCGGTCGGTCCGTTGCAAATCTTGCAGATCGAATTACTTCCCCAGTTCTCAACCAGTGCTCATGAAATTTGGCACACACATTGGTCTTGGGGTAAAGATGTGCAAGACACACTTTTTTGCTTGTGTCAGAAACTGTGTTGCCATGGTAACTGCATATTATGGCAATTAATCAAGTCAAATCTTGCAGATCAAACTGCTTTCTCAGTTTTTGTCTAATGTTCATGAGATTTTGCAAAAACATTGGTCTTGGGGTAAAAATGTGCAAGACTTACTTTCTGAATGTGTCGAAAACTACATTGCCATGGTAACAGAATGTTATTGTAATAAGTCAGGAATGTAATCGGGTGGCTTCAGTGATATTTCTAGTTTTCTTATTCATGGACTATCCCGTTTGTTTTTCTCAACAATCAAAAGTGATTAGAGGAATAAGAAAACAATAGTGATATAATGATGACAATGATAATATTGGTAATAATAAAAGCCCAAGTTTAGTTTTGGGGATTTTTTGTTATTTGAAAGCTTTATGCCCCAAAGTCTTAACCCTGCAATAATAGATTCTGAATGTCTTTAGTTTTTTTTATATATGAATTGTATGAAATGTCAGGGGACCACCCGACATTTTTGAGCGCAATATTTTTACTATTATAGAAATCCAAAAGGAGTAATAAGGTGTTAATGTTATCCGAGTTATATAGCCTCATCTGAAAGAGCAGAGTCTCTCTTCAGATGAGGTATACACTCATATACACCTTGACGATTATTAGTAGCAAGGGTATAGGGTGGATTTATATGTGCGACTTGAGAAAGTTAATATACACAGCCGGGTCAATTAGAGCGGCGGCAGGAAGCTCATGTCGGATAAAAATCATTGTCGGTTAGGCATATATAGATCATCCGTCAACATGATGTTAATACCGCAGAAATCTTTAGATTACTTTGAGTGCATAGGACGCGCATCATCCAACAAACGATACCCGCGCGAAAATAAGCCACGAACAGGACCTTCCCATAAACGCTGTACAGGCGCCATAGACGCAAACTTCATTGGGCCATACGTAATGGATCGATGCGCGCCGATCACCAGAAACGGCCTTGAACCCTTTAGGAAACATGGGCTGACAAATTGTGCCTCGTTTTTCACAAGTATTCATCACGGTCTTGTTGAAGTGCACGCATCAATAAAACATTCTTTCTGGTGCTTCGGCTTTTCAAGCTTATACCTTCTGAACGTAATAAATTATGAAATCACTACGTGTTTGGAACGTGACACGTTTAATTTTTCTAATTTTCTGCGTAAAAAAAATAGTTTTTGGTTAAAAAGAAAGGTTTTATTTATTCACGATCCCATGAAAAAATGTGCTTCTTCAATTGCTCTGGAAATTGTGGCTGATTTTATAAGCACAATATTTCCTAAATAAGATTACATTGTCGTGTCTAGTTTTATGATGCTTTCGTTAACTAGGTAACATTTTGAAAAGTTACAAGAAAAAAGTGACTTTTATAACGGAATCTGTACATCTTACGTAACAACAAAACAATCTGTTTCGGTAATAACATGCTTTCATTAACCCTTAATCACAGCCGCATTTGACGACAAAATCATTTCCAAGAACTTAACAGCAAAAAGGGATTCTGAGCGTTAAATGCATTATTCAACATAAACACAAAAAAAATACAGTGTTTATTCGGCTAAAAAGGGGGACAATGGTAAAATAACCTAATCATTAAAGAGACAGAGGCGGGTCCAGACCAATCCGCTGCATCCAAAGTCACGGGAGAGAAAACTGTACGTCCTCGCAGCCAGACGAGAGTCTGGAGTACCGCCATATATACGCCGAGGGCCCCCCCCCGCGGGGAAATTTTTTCAGCCCAAAAATAATTTTAAGCCCCTGGATTCTGGTGTTCAATCTCGCGTGACTTCTTGTCTATGTTCGCTGGACAGAAATTCTTCGCAAGTTTCAGCAATGCTCCGTCAAGTTCGAAGTATAAACTCACCTCATCAGACTTCGATGAACGGTCCAGATCATAGTCTCAGGACACGCAGGCTTCTAATCGAGAAATTGGACGACCGAATCAGACGCAGTGAAGCAGTAACCAGTTCGGTCATTTCTTGCCAACACGTCGTGCCTTTAATGAAACAACCAACCAGGCGCGCGAAGACTAAGTCCAGAGGTTCAGTGACGCGCGGGGATTGCTGCTGATGTCAAAGCGCTCTCGTTTCCAAATACAAAGCTCCGCCATCTTCAAAGGCCGCAATTGTGGAAATGTCAGCCGGCAAAAATCTAGCACTTTCGACCCGTCAAAAGACGACTCGCCGTGAGCGCGGGTCTGCATGGGCGCGTCGGCCCGGACCTAGGCCATGCTTTCGACAAAACGGATGAAAGCGGCGTGGCATTTTTGCCCGTGAACATAGATCTGGAGGGCGCTGATTTTGTGGGGAAAAAGTGCTGTTGGTCAGACGAGAAGCGTTCAATCTCTTTCGCAAGTCTGATGGTGCGCAAATACGTCGCCGCAGACCGATCGGGTGGCTCTTTCGACCTCGGTAACCATTAGACCACACAGTCTCGCATGCGGTTGGTGGAAATCATGGTCTGGGGATGTTTTCTGTAGAGTCGGTGAATGGTTGGTACGAGAGAACATAAATTCGACATGTGTACCATCGACATTCTTCCAGAATGACTATGCTGACTTCTGCCCATTAGCTTCTAAGGGCAGCGATTTTTTGTCTTCCAGCACGACAATGCCCCCGAGTCATACGGCTGTATAGTCCCGTGATTGGCGTATGGCAAGTCCAAACAGTACCAAATTGAGGCTGGGAATAGGCCGGGGTATCGTGGGATTTTCGGATCTCTCTTGGCCAGCCGCAATCTCCGAGTCTCAATCCTATTAGAGAATCTGTGGAGTCACATCGAGCATAGAGCGTGAGTCCTCCAAGTCAAGCTGGAGGAAATTCAGCGCCTTATCCTACTAATTTCTCTACTTATTCCATCAGTCAAAATCGATCTGGGGAATCAATTCGCAGCTTCCGATTGAAGAAAACTCGTGGATTCTATGCCCAGTACGGTTGCAGAACGTAATGGCGCGCAGGAGGAGGTTTCTATCACTATTAAACAACCTCTGATTTTGGTGCTGAAGTTCATTCTGTGCTTGTATTCATCGATTATTTTTTCTTCGGGATTGCAATCGTTTGTTTCGCTGTTTGTTTTGGTGCATTACGAGGCTGCGCTTAACAAAGTGAGAAGTAAAAACAAACCGCCAAGCGCCGCTTTTTTCAAAACCTGTTGGACTAACTTAGTGATACACCACATCGCAAGTCAGTCCAAGACTACAAGTCAGGCCAGGTCATATTGGCCGATATAACCAAACGCTCTTTTCACGAGGCGCAACAACTCTTCTAGAGAGAAATTCAATAGAGTCTACTCTTACTCTTCCATTCATCTATTGTGATTTATTCTAACTTTAGAGAAGACCACGCTAGATCACTGGCAAAAAAAAATATTTTTCGGCACTAACGTTATATAGACCTAACAAAACAGGTTAGAATAGATTAACAGACTAACGTTAGGCCGGGTTTACCTTTTATTGTGGGGGGGGGGGGAGTGCAAATTTACCTGTGTAACTGAGAATGATATCTATTGACATGTTAAAACAGGCGGAAATAGAGATATCGTTAGACCTATAATTTAGACACACAAAAATAATCCCCTCTTACGCTAAGTATAAAAAGTGAAGAAATAAGACAAATAGATCTAAAATATATTCTAATTCAATTAGAATTTTAGAATTTAAAGTCGTTGATGAACATAACAAATTCGTAAATCTAATGTTACATACAACGTTAGACCTAAATTGGAATCTGACTTTATAATAACGTTAGATCTAACGTTAGACTATAAGTTAGATCTTGAATAGTGCTTCAAATTTTTAATGGAAATATAGTCCACCGGGATGGTGCGGTCACTAACTGTTAAATATAGATAAGATACTTTCTTTAAAACAGTTATGGTAGAAACGTGGACTGCGAAAATCAGTTTATTTATGTTTGAATTGCTTCTTCGTCACGTTTAAATCTTTAATCTAATGTTCATACTTAAAAACTCAAAAGAATGCTTAAGGTTAAATCTTGTTATATTTAGTTATTCTAGTCTGAGATTATTTTATTCTCAATGATTGTTAGTTTTGTTTACAAATTAACTCAGTCTTGTTTGTAGATACTGCTAAACTAAAGGAAAATGTATCAACGATACCATTTAATGATTAGATGTTATGTCAAATAGATGTGATCGTTATAATGTGAAGACCCCACCATCTCGAAATTAACGAACATGTTTTATTGGGTGGTGCATATAAAGAAGGTGGTGGGAATATTACTTGTCGGTTACGCGTCATCTATCGCGCATTTGCAAGAAGTAAGCGTTGTGAGTGTTGCAAATACCAAATTCGGATTAAGTTGGAACCTAAAAAAAGTATTTTTTATTGTAATTTTTCAATTTACCTGTTAGAAACAGTCAATAGTAGACGACGGAATTGTTATATTTCGAAATTTTGTGCTTATTAGAAATTCAGCACATTTTCTTTACAGATTGAGAAGATTTTTTATGGGGTCGTTGATAATAAAACTTCTTTTCCAAAACATATTTTTTAGGCAGAAATTATGAAAAATACAGAGGTACTTCAAACATCGATTTGATCATAATTCATTACGTTCACGGAGTATTAAGCTATGAAACGTAAGAAAAGATGTTTTATTGATTGTGCATTTCAAAAGAGACGTGATGATACTTTGTGAAAACGAGCAAATTTGTCAGCATGGTTCCTAAGGTATGGGCGATTTTGGTGGATCGGAGCGCATCGACCATTCGTATGCAAATGAGTTTGTCATGCGCTGGTAACGGTTTTTGGGGAATGTTCTGTTGTGGTAATTTTCGCGGGGTATCATTGTTGGAAGTGATGCGCGTCTATGACTCAAGTAATCTACAGATTTCGCGGTTTAACATATGTGACGGGGATGTTATATATGTAACGCAATAATTTTTTATCCACATGAGCTTCCCTGCGCCGCTTCTAATGACCGGCTGTGTACATGGATATGTACAAGTACATTATGACTATTTACATTATAATTTTTTACAGGAAGTAAATAAATGAAATAATTGTAGTTATGGCACAATGAGTCCGTGGCCCTCTGACTG
>JZLH01S0307856.1:19032-37807 GCA_001188425.1 Eucidaris tribuloides
CCCAAATCGGGGAGGGCCTCGGGCCTCCTTTGCATTTACACCAAGCTTTAGGCGGGCCTCGGGCCGGCCCAAGGCCGGCCTAAAAGCTTGGTGTAAATCGGGTCTAAGACTTAGTACTTACTACCAATGTATGGTGCAGTAGAGTTTCAGCCTGAGACTAGCAATAACCAGTGGACTCACCAGACATTACAATTGTTCATTTCATGATCATTTCAAATACTTCCTGGTAGTGTGCTACAGGTTGCCGTGTCCGTAAGAGGTCCAGGAAAACAGCAGCAAAATTCAGGTACTACATTGATTTCTATGCATATTATTGTAATCTGCAATGTGTAGCATTTCATTTTACAGTGATCACTCTTCTGAATGAACTTCAAACTTTATTGGTATTTCATATCTTTTCATGGCAGAGTAGTCCCCAATACTAAGGAAAAGTGTGTCTTTTGTTTTATTTTGTTTTGCACCCAGGCAGGAAGGCTTACATGGTAGATGTATTGATGACGGCTCTCAACGTCTCAAGTTATATTTTGCGATACAACAGTAAAAAGAAGAGCTTGTAAAAAGTAAGTAAAAACTTTTTCCTCTTCACAGTATTAGAAGTGTTGTGTATGTAATCACAGATGTTGATTTTGTGAAAACTACAACACACCATACGATATTAAGGAATAGTTAAGTAATGTCAAACAGCCTTATTATTGAAATGAAATGTACTGTATATTGTACTATACAGGGTGGCCCAGAAAGAATGCTACAGCTGCGATCGCTAATTTCTTCAACATCATCTGCAATATGTCATTGTTTTTTCTTTCAGCAGTTAGAACATTCTTTTTCCAACAATACGATACCGTGATCATTGATTTTGAATAATTCATTTGTGTCCTGCGGCAATTTTTCCGAGGCAATGTTGGAACTTCCCAAATTTGCAAATTTTTCATCAGCGGCGGTCATTCGAACACCGAGATATTCTCGCATCTCAGCGTGCCATACCAGACAAACGGCGATGACAGTGGAGATGTAGCTCATGTCGTCTTCTTTATGTAAGCGAGGGCATTCCTGCCCTTTGTCTCGACGGTGCATATTCTATGGCATGCTGTTACGCGAGAATATTTCGGTGTTCTGATGATCGCTGGAGTTTAAAAAATAGCAAATTTAGGAAATTACAATGCTTCAGAAAGAAAGCCCTAAGATCTAAACACATCAATCAAAATTAATGATCATAGTATCATTTTTTGGAAAAAAAGAATGTGTGTCTAACTCATGAAATAATCACCAATGACATTTTGTGGATGATGTTGAAGAAATTAACAATCGCATATGTAGCATTCTTTCTGGGCCACGCTGTATAAGGTTGAATGATAATTAACATGATTGCTGAGTTTTGTAGAGGATACACTATTCATAAATCATTTAGTTCGCAAGAAATGTCATCAGTCCTATCAGGTTTGTAATGGTGTGCTTAGTTCATTTTGATAGTGATGATTCAAACAACATACATTTAATCAAAGACACAGTGATTGTAACACATTTTTGTGATCAGTTTTCAATTGAATTGATTCTTTACATCAAAATGAGTCCAAAATATAAGACAGCACAATTTAAGCTTACAGTCGAAGAGTAAAATTGAATATGTCACAGAAATTATGTTCATGTTTACTCACTGACTGTTTGGCACATATATGTAATTCAAAGAAGCACCTTTGCCTACTGTATGCAAACATTGCTTTGTTTGAATTTTATATTACCAGCTGTCCATTGTAAAGACAATGATTTCATTTTTAAAGTGATGTACAATGTACATGTGAGGTGGTTTTGAAGGGACAGGTGTTAGATCTGTGCCCGTTTGCAAAAAAAAAATTGATCAAAGGAGATAATATGTGCATGTACAAATAAATATGATGGCATCCATTAAAATCTTCGCAGCTTCAGTCTATGTGCAAGTGTGCAGCCAGTATATTGTTGACTTTTATAACACAGATTTTGAGAATGTCCAAAAGTGTAGAAAACTCTGCTGTTAATCTGCTGACATAGACCAGATTAAACGAAAACCTGTCTGTAATTACTCTTCATCAAAAGTATAAATGTCAGTATTTAGAGTGGCTTCAAAATTTATCCCAATATTGTACTTGGAAGTTCTGAGATATTGTGTGTTGGTTGTGTACTTTTTATTCATTATAGCAAAGAACACCAGATTGTGTTACATTGTATTCACATGCGTGTGCTTGCATTTCTCAATAATCAGTTGTCAACAATAATGTATTGTTATCAAAAATATATTATCAAATACGACCTCATTTGCAGAAGTCGAGCAATAAGCCAAACACACTGGTCAGTGTACATGTAAAGTATGTGTCAAAATATGGAGAACCCTCCAAAGCTTCCCCCTTGAACTGAGCGTGATGTTTGATGTTTGTGTGTACTCATCAATACAAAGGACTTCATCATCAGAGAGAGGAGACTCTCCAGTGACCTGATTCTCCCAGCCAGCCCTACATCAGTCAGTCATCCCCCTGGCTATATCCATGGCTAGATAAACACAGCCCAGGGCCTGGTCTATCAATGCCTTCTTCAATTGTACAGGTTCATGGCTCCAGCTACGCAGACCACTTCTACACTTCCTTGCCCCGGCAAACCCTGTAGGATGATGAGGATTTTCCTGTAGCCAAAGTAGCAACAGTATTTCATCAATCCCTTGTGTCAATTACATTTTCAAAGAAATTTTTCTTTGGTTCATATTGCTTTTTTTTTTGGGGGGGGGGGTTGTGGATGTGCTTGAAACATGGACCTACATGCTTGAACAGATGTATCTATTTCAGGAATTTGGAATACACTTGCCAGAACCCCCTTTGAAATGCTGTTTGTTTACATTTGAAACAGATATATGTACATGTTTACTTCCTTTTACAACATTGGAGATGGCATCTGAACATGATTCTCATAACTGTCAGTCAAGTTTGTTTCAGTTATGTAGTTTATAGTCATTATTTGTATGTTGCATAAAAACAAACCATTTTCGAGAGGATAATGTTGATGGGTCAAAATATCCTCAGCTGGAATGTAGAAGCTTCCATTTTTGGGCAGAGATATTAAAAGTTTATTGCCTGTTTACTGGGGTTGAGGTGATTTCCCTGTGGACTATCATGATTTACCCTGGTCTGGTAACATTTTCCTGGGGACAGATATGATTGTGGCCTCCTATCTTATGTACAGATTTGTTAGTCTTCTGTGAAAGATGTAGGGCCTACCTACCTACAATTTCATGTCACAAAATTGTAAATTGGATCCCATTAGAGTGGGTGTCACTGATTTGGAGAAATTTGCCCAGATTTGTTCCAGCTGAAGAAAGATAAAAAATACGGGTTCAAATGAAATTTGGAATTCACATGTCCTGTTTATAAGATAAACAACTATTTGCGTATCATGCACAATTTCGACGGGCTGTTTGCTTTTTAAGTTTTGTGTAATGATAAAAATAAAAATGAAATTAGAATTAAAGAATATGTATTATAAAAAGAATGGCCAGCATTTCTTTCAGTTTCACTTTAATTTTTAACAGGCTTTGTTAAAAAGAAAAATCTATGTTTTTGTCCCAACGCTTTGTAAGAGGTGAAGATGTTTACGAAATCTTTATGTCTTGAATGTTTTAACTTATGTCCTGATGAGCTCATTTAGGTATGAAAATCAAGAACACAATCTTTAAGCATGCCCTGGCTTTTGGGGTCAACTCAACCAGAGCCAGACTAATTTCATGTGTTTGCACATACCAGAGAGGCTGGCCTGTGTGACTCATGTCTTGGTGGATAATTGATAACCCATTTTTGCATCTGACTTCAAAGTGCAAACATAAATCTAGATGGTTGAAATTTGGTACATGCACCACAGTTTACAACATTAAGGTCTCAATGTATTTTTTTTTCATTTTATTGTGGTAAGTCTTGATGCTTACGAATTTCAGACTGTCTTTACATGGTGCCCAACTTGTAGTTGCAGATATAATTGTAATAACCGTACACGTAAATAAAACAGTCTGTGGACAACATGACTAGAATTTGACATTTTAGTCAAGAGGCATGGCCATGTTTCTGGGTTTGCGACATACACATTTATGCACTAAGTCTAAAGCACATCTTATTCCAGCAAAAGTTGATAAAAGGTCACTTACGCGCTGCCTCCCAAATTGTGTTTTTAGAGGTCAAGGATCGTAGGAAGAAAACGAAAAGGCATTGTGATTTGGGAGCATCGTGAATTTGTGATAAGAAAATGCCTCTGTAGCATGATTTAAATTTCACAATTTGATTTGTAATGTTGTACTTTGCTTTCACACATTTGTGTGGGTTTAAATACTGTAATGAGAGTAATCAGCAATTGTGTTTACATTTGCAATCATGTTTTGTCCAACATGTGAAAACGGTTTAGTCTGTGAATTAACTCCCTTCGTCCCTTCAGGCTAAATCCTAAAGTGGGTAGGAACATCATCAAGTTCAAGTTAGTGCCTTGGGTAACACATGCACTCTCTGTGAACCACAGAATACTTCACACTCTTATTCCAGTGTGTTTGTCCTGTCAGATGACTCGGATGTATCAAAGTGCGCATATTTGCATGTACGCGGAGACAAAACTTTTTGGAATGCGTGCTATTTTTGTTCACCTACATAATTTGTTCTTGATTTGTGATGTTTGTGCAATGTGCAGCATGCAAACATTCTTTCTTGGTCACCTGTGTATAATTGACTAGATGGAAGGAATCTGGGACTGTAAGCCCATCATGTTTAGAATGCAAAGATTGATTTCAACTCTCTTAACTGGCCAATGCCTAATGTACATGTACATGTACATGAGTCGACTCAACATTAAGGAATTACAGTAACAATTTTCAATTTTCAATGGTCATATATTGTCATGTTTTTCATGGTACATGTAGGTTAAAAGTTAGTGACATGATTGGGAACACTTGAAAATGCCTCAAGAACCAAATGAGTTGAAATATATACCAACTATACACCAGCTGGAAGGATTTGTCTCTAATGTGGAGAATCAAGCCTGGACATTATTTCTATTGGGGCACGATAAAAATAGGACCCATAGAGATCCACACAGCAGGTTTGCCTGCAACAAGGGATATTGACATGAAATATTTTGCAATGGGTCAACGTTTGACTACAAGATTTTCACAGGAGAATCCTTGCATAGTTTACTTGATTCTAGAGTAGTTCAGCCCAATTTGAGGACTACCCCCAATCATGTCATTTAATGTACCTTTAACCACTTTTGGAACCAGGCTGAGCTCTAATTGAATTTCTCAGTATGTAGTAGAATTAGACTAGGTTAAAGGCCAGTTGTCTATTTTGCATGCCTAAAATTTAACATTGAGCAAATATACTGGTATATAGTATATAGAAGAAAATGCTATTGAAGAACCTTTAGCAAAGTGTAGGAGCTTGAAACACAGTTTTAGTGGAATTATAGTAAACATTAGACTTCAATTTGATTTTTTGTCTCTAGTGACAAAAATTCTACTAGAAGTACTACATGTAGTCTACTTTTAGACAGTGCACGCAGGTCTCTTTTTACCTTTATGGACAGTGCTAAGTGCAATATGTAGACCTTGCATTCCTTTTTTGCCTTACACATTCCAGCACAGAATTTGGTCAACCCTCTGGTATTAACTACAATAGGCCTAAAGTGAGATTTGAAACTGTGTGCCTGGAACACACACTACACTACTATTGGGTTGGGTTTTTTTTGCTCATTTGTTCACAATCTAGGTAATTTCTGATCTTCAGATTTCACAGGCAAGTCCTTTATAAATAGCCTGAGGACATGAATAACATTTAGTTATGTTATGGGAGGTTTGCAAATGAGATTCCCTTCCTTTAATTCAGTATGGAATATTGCCTATCAAAATAGAGTCTGTTGCTGCACACTAGTCAGGACTCAGGATCATCAGCTGTTGACCTATCCACCCAGTTACCATCATATGATTACTGGTGAGGGAAATCTGGATCACTATTGCTTGCTTGTGACTGCATGACCAGTGCACCATAGGACAACATTTCAGCTGCTGACTGTTGCCTGTGATTGATTTGTGTTGTTCAAAAATCAAATTTGATTATAATTTAGATTCTGTCACCCAAAGCTTATTATGTTAGAATTTATTTCATACATTGAAATGCAGAATTTATCTGTAATGACTAAATGATTTTTGAAATAATCAGTAAAAACTTCATTTATACGAATTATATTTTCCCATTTAATATTGCAGAAAAGACAAGTGAATAAAACTGATTGACTGATTATATGTGCAACATTGAATAATCTACTCATACATGTACCAATAAATCATGTTATGTCTAAGTTTTATGTTTAAAAAAAATAGACAAAAGAATGTGCTACAGAAAATTACAGGTCATCAAAATATCCAAGAAATGAATTCTGAATTTCTGAGGCCCATTAACTGTGCTGCCAATTTACTGCTGCCAGATATTACTATTAGCACCCTATCTATCAAATTCATGTTAGCATTTCAATTTTTTGTAAGATGAACCACAAAGCAGCTGTTCTAGTTGTAATGGAAGTCGTGCTGCTGTGGGAGGTTGTTGTGATATTCGGATTACACAAATACGACAATCATTCACCCAAGTTCTGTCCACATTTCTTGGTTTTTGTTGGGGGTATTCAAAATTGGCTTTTGTGCTATAAAACCAATTGAAATTCCTTCCCTTGCTGAGGACAAATGCACGTATAGCATCACAAGAATGCAGGAGTTCTTTACTCACTTTTGTGTCATTACAACAACAATATTACAAAGCTGCAAGAATTCAAGTCAGGTTTGTCAATGATTTGCATGTTTTACTTGAGGATGAGGTCAAGGAAAGGGATATGACAGTTGATTTTTATGAACTTTGTGAATAAACATTCATCGTAATGGATGAATTTTCCAGGAAGTCCTTATGTGTAATGGTGTACATTCATTTTTATTCTTTCATTTCATTTCAATCATTTATTGTCCATATCAGGATATTTGTTATTTATATTCTTGAATTTCTTTTTACATATGTAACCTATATATACATGTATATGTTCATTTAAAGGTAAATGACATAATTGGGGATAGTCCTCATCTTAAGGTGAAACTATTCTACAATCAAGTAAACTGTGCAAGGATTCTGCAGTACAAATTTTGTAGTCAAAAGTTGACTCATTCTAAACTAACTCTATCAACTTTGTGACAGGCAAATCTGTTGTGTAGGTTTCTATGGGACTCGATTTATATTGGGGCATGAGAGAAACAAATTGTTAGTATGTTCATGCTTGATAGGCTTAAGTAAACAAATTCAAAATAAATTCTTCCAGCAAGGGGATACACTCTAGCTGGTGTATCCATTAGTATATTTTTCAACCAGTTTGGTTTAAGAGGCATTTTTATGCCTCTCAATCATGTCACTGCCCTTTAAGCATTGTATTTTATTTAAAGCCATTGGCTAGCATTTACCACAGTTAAAAAAATGTGGGCTACGTAATTCTCCATGCTCCACGTGTCTTTGATAAGGTCTAGAGGCTCAATGATCGTAGGAAGAAAACGAAAAGACTTGTCGATTGGGAGGCATCGTGCATGTGATAAGAAATGCCTCTGCTACAATGATTTGAATTTCACAACTTTGAATTTGTAAATGATTGTACTTTGCTTCCATCAGATTTTGTGGGTATAAAATACTGTAATGAGAGTAATCAGCAATTGTGGTTTCATTTGCAATCATGTTTTGGTCAACATGTGAAAACGGTTTTAGTCTGTGAACTGAACCTCCTTCGTCGCCCCCTCAGGCTTAAATTCCTAAAAGTGAGGTAGGAAGCATCATCAAGTCAAGTTATGCTGCCTTGGGTAACACATGCACTATCTGTGAACCACAGAAAACTTCACACTCTTATTCCAGTGTGTTTGTCCTGTCAGATGACTCGGATGTATCACAGTGCGGCATAGCTTGCATGTACGCCGGAGACAGAATTTTTCGGAATGCCGTGCTATTTTGTTCACTCCCATAATTTGTTCTATGACTTTGTGACTGTTGTGGCAATGTGCAGCATCAAACATTCTTTCTTGGTCACCCTGTGTATAATTGAATTGCATGGAAGGATCTGGACTGAAGCCCATCATGTTTAGAATGCAAAGATTGATTTCAAACTCTCTTCTGCCAATGCGCTAAAGTAACATGTACATGAGTCGACTCAACATTGAGGAAATTAGCAGATAACCAATTTCATTTTCAATGGTCATGTATTGTCATGATTTTCATGGTACATGTAGGTTTAAAAAAGTTAGTTGGACATAGTAGGCGAACACTTAAACATGCCTCAAGAACCAAATGAGCTTGAAATCATATACCAATTATAACCATAGCTGGCAGTGGAAATACCCAGCTCGGAAGGATTGTCCTCTAAGGGCAGAATCAAGCCTGGACATATTTCTATTCTCAAAATATCCTCAGCTGGAATGTAGAAGCTTCCATTTTTGGGCAGAGATATTAAAAGTTTATTGCCTGTTTACTGGGTTGAGGTGATTTCCCTGTGGACTATCAATGATTTACCCTGGTCTAGTAACATTTTCCTGGGGACAGATATGATTGTGGCCTCCTATCTTATGTACAGATTTGTTAGTCTTCTGTGAAAGATGTAGGGCCTACCTACCTACAATTTCATGTCACAAAATTGTAAATTGGATCCCATTAGAGTGGGTGTCACTGATTTGGAGAAATTTGCCCAGATTTGTTCCAGCTGAAGAAAGATAAAAAATACGGGTTCAAATGAAATTTGGAATTCACATGTCCTGTTTATAAGATAAACAACTATTTGCGTATCATGCACAATTTTGACGGGCTGATTGCTTTTTAAGTTTTGTGTAATAATAAAAATAAAAATGAAATTAAAATGAAATTAGAATTAAAGAATATGTATTATAAAAAGAATGGCCAGCATTTCTTTCAGTTTCACTTTAATTTTTAACAGGCTTTGTTAAAAAGAAAAATCTATGTTTTTGTCCCAACGCTTTGTAAGAGGTGAAGATGTTTATGAAATCTGTATGTCTTGAATGTTTTAACTTATGTCCTTGATGAGCTCATTTAGGTATGAAAATCAAGAACAAAATCTTTAAGCATGCCCTGGCTTTTGGGGTCAACTCAACCAGAGCCAGACTAATTTCATGTGTTTGCACATACCAGAGAGGCTGGCCTGTGTGACTCATGTCTTGGTGGATAATTGATAACCCATTTTTGCGTCTGACTTCAAAGTGCAAACATAAATCTATGGGTGGAATTTGGAACATGAACCACAGTTTACAACATTAAGGTCTCAATATGTTTTTTTCATTTTATTGTGTTTTTTTTAGAAGTCTTGATGCTTACAAATTTCAGACTGTCTTTACATGGTGCCCAACTTGTAGTTGCAGATATAATTGTAATATGGCAGTTAGTGCTGTAGTCAAAAGGTTAACCGTCCGGTAACCGACCGTCTCCAATCAAAACCGATTTTCATTTTAGGTTTAGGATAACCGTTTTGGTTCATTTTGAAACAGAAATCTTCAATTAAGTCATCCAGAAAACAATGAAATATTGCATAATTATCAGAAAGGATGTAAGATTCTCAGTATTTCGATGTTTTATATATGCCAAAATATGAAAGAACACATGGATACATGTATGTGCCAAAATAAACATATAAAAAAAACAATAAACAAGCCGATACCTGAATTAAAGTGAAATGACATACGCTTATAAGGAAGAAATGTCTGAAGACTAAAAAAGGGTTAACCGAAAACCGAACGTTTCTTGAGGTAGGTTAACCGTTTTTTAAATACCCGAAATACTACAGCTCTAATGGCAGTTAGAGTTACCAACCATACACGTAAAAAAACAGTCTGTGGACAACATGACTAGAATTTGACATTTTAGTCAAGAGGCATGGCCATGTTTCTGGGTTTGTGACATACACATTTATGCACTAAGTCTAAAGCACATCTTATTCCAGCAAAAGTTGATAAAAGGTCACTTACGCGCTGCCTCCCAAATTGTGTTTTTAGAGGTCAAGGATCGTAGGAAGAAAAGACATTGTGATTTGGGAGCATCGTGAATTTGTGATAAGAAAATGTGTCTGTAGCAAGATTTGAATGTCGCGTTTTGATTTGTTATGGTGTTGTAGTTTGCTTCCACACATTTATGTGGGTAAAAATACTGTAATGAGAGTAATCAGCAATTGTGTTTACATTTGCAATCATGTTTTGTCCAACATGTGAAAACGGTTTAGTCTGTGAATGAACTCCCTTCGTCCCTTCAGGCTAAATCCTAAAGTGGGTAGGAACATCATCAAGTTCAAGTTAGTGCCTTGGGTAACACATGCACTATCTGTGAACCACAGAATACTTCACACTCTTATTCCAGTGTGTTTGTCCTGTCAGATGACTCGGATGTATCAAAGTGCGCATACTTGCATGTACGCGGAGACAGAACTTTTTGGAATGCGTGCTATTTTTGTTCACCTACATAATTTGTTCTTGATTTGTGATGTTTGTGCAATGTGCAGCATGCAAACATTCTTTCTTGGTCACCTGTGTATAATTGACTTGATGGAAGGAATCTGGGACTGTAAGCCCATCATGTTTAGAATGCAAAGATTGATTTCAACTCTCTTAACTGGCCAATGCCTAATGTACATGTACATGAGTCGACTCAACATTAAGGAATTACAGTAACAATTTTCAATGGTCATATATTGTCATGTTTTTCATTGTACATGTAGGATAAAGGTTAGTGACATGATTGGGAACACTTGAAAATGCCTCAAGAACCAAATGAGTTGAAATATATACCAACTATACACCAGCTGGAGTGGATATCCCAGCTGGAAGGATTTGTCTCTAATGTGGAGAATCAAGCATGGACATTATTGCTATCGGGGCACGATAAAAATAGGACCCATAGAGATCCACACAGCAGGTTTGCCTGCAACAAGGGATATTGACATGAAATATTTTACAATGGGTCAATGTTTGACTACAAGATTTTCACAGGAGAATCCTTGCATAGTTTACTTGATTCTAGGGTAGTTTCAGCCCAATTTGAGGACTACCCCCAATCATGTAATTTACCTTTAACCACTTGTGGAACCAAAATAATACAGGCTGAGCTCTAATTGAATTTCTCAGTGAGTAGCAGAATTAGACTAGGTAAAAGGCCAGGTGTCTATTTTGCATACCTAAAATTTAACATTGAGCAAATACACTGAGTATATACTATATAGAAGAAAATGCTATTTAAGAACCTTTAGCAAAGTGTAGGAGCTTGCAACACAGTTTTAGTGGAATTATAGTAAACATTAGACTTCAATTTGATTTTTTGTCTCTAGTGACAAGAATTCTACTAGTAATACTACATGTAGTCTACTTTTAGACAGTGTGCGCAGGTCTCTTTTTACCTTTATGGACAGTGCTAAGTGCAATATGTAGACCTTGCATTCCTTTTTTGCCTTACACATTCCAGCACAGAATTCGGTCAACCCTCTGGTATTACATTTAAGTACTGCAATAGGCCTGAAGTGAGATTTGAAACTGTGTGCCTGGAACACACACTACACTACTATTGGGTTGGGGTTTTTTTTTTTTGCTCATTTGTTCACAATCTAGGTAATTTCTGATCTTCAGATTTCACAGGCAAGTCCTTTATAAATAGCCTGAGGACATGAATAACATTTAGTAGTTATGTTATGGGAGGTTTGCAAATGAGATTCTCTTCCTTTTATTCAGTATGGAATATTGCCTATCAAAATAGAGTCTGTTGCTGCACACTAGTCAGGACTCGGGATCATCAGCTGTTGAACTATCCACCCAGTTACCATCATATGATTACTGGTGAGGGAAATCTGGATCACTATTGCTTGCTTGTGACTGCATGACCAGTGCACCATAGGACAACATTTCAGCTGCTGACTGTTGCCTGTGATTGATTTGTGTTGTTCAAAAATCAAATTTGATTATAATTAGATTCTGTCACCCAAAGCTTATTATGTTGGAAGAATTTATTTCACATAGTAAAATGCAGAATTTGTCTTTAATAATGAAATGATTTTTGAAATAATCAGTAAAAACTTCATGAATGTAATTTTCCCATTTAATATTGCAGAAAAAACAAGTGAATAAAACTGACTGACTGATTATATGTGCAACATTGAATAAGTAACTCATACATCATGTACCAACATATCACGTTATGTCTTTTAAGTTTTATAAATATAACAAAAACTAGACAAAAGAATGTGCTACAGAAACTTACAGGTCATCAAAATATCCAAGAAATGAATTCTGAATTTCTGAGGCCCATTAACTGTGCTGCCAATTTACTGCTGCCAGATATTACTATTAGCACCCTATCTATCAAATTCATGTTAGCATTTCAATTTTTTGTAAGATGAACCACATAGCAGCTGTTCTAGTTGTAATGGAAGTCGTGCCGCTGTGGGAGGTTGTTGTGATATTCGGATTACACAAATACGACAATCATTCACCCAAGTTCTGTCCACATTTCTTGGTTTTTGTTGGGGGTATTTAAAGTGGCTTTTGTGCTATAAAACCAATTGAAATTCCTTCCCTTGCTGAGGACAAATGCACGTAAAGTATCACAAGAATGCAGGAGTTCTTTAGTCACTTTTGTGTCATTACAACAACAATATTACAAAGCTGGAAAAATTTTAGTCAGGTTTGTCAATGATTTGCATGTTTTACTTGAGGATGAGGTCAAGGAAAGGGATATGACAGTTGATTTCTGTGAACGTTGTGAATAAACAGTCATCATAATGGATGATTCTTCCAGGAAGTCATGATGTGTAATGGTGTACATTCATTTGTATTCTTTCATTTCATTTCAATCATTTATTGTCCATATCAGGTTATTTCTCTTGTATTTCTTTTTACATATGTATATATACATGTATATGTACATTTAAAGGTAAATGACATAATTGGGGATAGTCCTCATCTTAAGGTGAAACTATTCTACAATCATGTAAACTGTGCAAGGATTCTGCTGTACAAATTTTGTAGTCAAAAGTTGACTCGTTCTAAAATAACTTCATCAACTTTGTGACAGGCAAATCTGTTGTGTAGGTTTCTATGGGACTCTATTTCTATTGGGGCATGAGAGAAACAAAATGTTAGTATGTTCATGCTTGATAGGCTTAAGTAAACAAATTCAATATCCTTCCAACCAGGAGAAACACTCCAGATGGTGCATCCATTGAGATATTTTTCAACCAATTTGGTTGAAGAGGCATTTTGTTTCTCCCAATCATGTCACTGCCCTTTAACATTTAACATTTAAATTCAAAATAAATTCTTCCAGCAAGGGGATACACTCTAGCTGGTGTACCCATTAGTAATCTTTCAACTAGTTTGGTTTGAGAGGCACTTTTAGGCCTCCCAATCATGTCACTGCCCTTTAAGCATTGTATTTCATTTAAAGCCATTGGCTAACTTTTACCACAGTTAAAAAAATGTGAGCTACGTAATTTTCCATGCTCCACGTGTCTTTGATAAAGGTCTAAAAATGAAGCCCTGAAAAAATTATATTTCGAAATGATTATTTAGTGCTTTAAAAAAGTGAAAATCGTAAGTTGACCGGATTCACCTGCCCATTTCCTCCTATAGACTTACTGTGTGTGGATCTGGGTTATTTTTTACTTGCCCCGAGTACCAATTGTTTATTCATTCATATCATGCCAGTGGCAGCATAAATTTCCAAACTTTTCTATTCTAGGGTGTTTACTTGTCCATTCAAACACTACTATGTAGCTCAGATAGCAAAGTTTGACAATTTTTTAAATTGAACTTAGCTCCACAATGTTAGCCTATTACTTTAATGTAATATTCTTTTTGGATGTAACTTACAGTACGTGGTGTTCTATGTGGCAATCTTTGCCCAAACATGGTTGTCAGTTGTCCCAAACTACATGTAATCAATGTATTAAATCTTTCCACAGTCTTGACACGTACAGTACGTACATGTAAAATAATTTCTGAAATTTTAAATTTTCATGCATCTTTGTTCTGTTACAGCCCTAAATATCAATACAAAAATTATATTGCAACTAAAATTGCCATACGAGTAGTAGGGAATTATCTGGTCCAGCAAGTACATGGCTGTATCCATTGTATTCAAGGGGCATTGCACTCTGTATCACTAACCGCAATTTTGACGTTTTGTATGTGGCTGGATCGCCTCAACATTTTTTATAGATGTGCTAATTTCTTGCCTTTGTATTTCGGGTGGTGAAGTGGAGTGGTGTATACAATGTAATGAAAGTTTTATTGTTTTGTATAGGAAGCAGAAAAAAGATTGATTAACCTCCTCCTTTGTGGGGCAGAAACATATGTACAAAATTTTGCATTTTTAGAAATACAAAGGCAACCACGGTAATTGTTAACTATATGCAAATGAGGCTGGGTTACGGAAAAATTGGGGGGGGGGTGGTAGGGTACATTTAAGTCCAATTTACTGAAACTAGTATGCTACTGTATTCACTGAATATTTTGCAGTGGTTTTATTTTCATGAATTTCGCAACTTGATGCATGCAAAATTTTGCACTTTCTTAAATTTCTGTAGAAAGTGAATGCAAGTTCAATAAAATCGCAATAATAAACTCGCGCAAATTCCCCGTCTTGAAGCAAAATCGTGAAAATATATGCGCGCGAAATATATGGCATATATATATATATGAGGAAAGTTGAGGGCTCTTTTGTGATTTTGGGGGGCTCTTTATTGATTGTGGGGTCTAAAATCACCCATGCCCCCAATTTTCCTACACCGAAATATGGTATCCAGTGTGGAGAAGCAATAGAACCTCTATCAACTCAAATCAGAGCAGGAAATAAAATTTTATTTTGGGGGCTTCTTTCAAGCCTGATTTAGTGATGCCTTTATGTTATACATTGAACCCAGTGAGGATAATCGAAGGCTATTTTGTGATTTTAGGGTGAGCACTATTTTGTTAATTTTGGGGGCTAAATCGCCCTCAGCACACTCGTATGTACCCTTGTCGCTTCCCCCAGGCCCCCCTGTGTTCCCCAGTACCTCTCCTATACCATTCCCAGTAGTCCCTTCTCCACCCGTATACCATCTCCCTGTAGTTTGTGCAGGTGCGTGTGTGCCATGTCATGAAGGCTTGATGTCTGTGTCACAAACAGCTGTGAATTGCTTTCCGTAAGCCTATGAGTCTGTCTGAGTCGGTCTGCAGACATTGAAGCTTGTGAGTTCATCGGCAGTGCTAATCAGTCATACACAAGTTTACATGTAAGTTGGCTTGTGTATTCAATGTTCATGAAGGTTGATAGTTTGAAGTCCAGTTACATCGAGGATCATGGTTTTCTGTAGCCACCTCTACACTATGGAATAGCTGACCGTTTAACATCCATGACATCTTGTCTGTAGAAGCCTGTAAATCCCGTCTAAAACAGATTTTGGTTAATTCTTCATAATTCATCTGATCCATAATGTTATGTTGTCAGTTTTTTATTCTATGTCATCATCATGTAAATCACAATGGAAACATTGTATTGAGCACTATAGAAATATTATAATATTTACATGTATGAGTCTTGGATAAATTACATTATAATCAGAGGAGTATGCGTATGCAGTAGAAGCAAGAAGCTTCTTGGTACTCGGCACCTACATTTACTTAACTTAACAGTGTTAAGTTTACACTGTAGGCCTACATGTACACGGGGGAGAGGAAGGGGCAATGGTGTGTACATATAGGGCAAACAGGAAATAGAAAATAATCATTGAAATCAACATCCTAAAATATGAAATCATACCAGTTAATGATATTGTACAAATGAAAAAGTAAAAAAGTGAACTGTTAACTGTACAAGACGTACTGCATTTTTTTCTTTCCCCTTTTCTTTTGTCTTACCTACATCAAGAATAAAATAAGCAAAAATAAGCAATATTATTTATGATTTATAAGAATTAAAATGCAAGTCCAGTGGAAGAATACAGCAACTACAATTGAGACTTTAAGTTGTAAAGAGCACAACAAAAACCACTTAACAAATAATGTGCACAATTTATTTCTAGTTATTTGTTCTATAAATATATATCTCAGAATAGTATTGATGATGTGTCATAGCTTTCAACCACGCAAGCCTTTAATATTTCTGTAACGGTATACTTACTAGGCCGTAAGCTGGCGCTCATCCGATTAGGTTTCTACAGGTCACACAAGGGAGTATCAAATTAGCTGCAACTGGCTTTAGGTCACAAGTAACACTAGTTTGAGTACAAGTAACTTTTTCATTTATATAATTGAACAGAACAAGAAGACTAGGTGTAGGAAATTAAAGGAGGATAATTCAAGGTCATGAGATGTGTGGGGGGGGGGGGAGGGGTAGTTGTGATTGAAAACAGACCTCACCTACATTTTAGCAGATTTCATGTTTGTATCACGTCAAGTCACATCATGAAGTGTGTGTGGGGGGAGGGGGGGTGGGGAGTGTTGATATAAGACAGACCTACATGTTAGCAGGTTTCATGTCTGTATCATGCCGCAGTCACATTTCAATTTGATTTGATCTGTGATATACATCATGAGATCGTGTGTGTGTGTGTGGGGGGGGGGAGGGTTGTAATATAAGAAAGGACCCACATTTTAGCAGATTTCATGTTTGTATCATGTCACAAGTCACATTTCAATTTATTTTTATCTGTGATATATAGGACATGTATGATGTTGTTGCTCACGATGTTGCTTTTTTCATCTTTTGTTACCAGGACTTTATTCAACACAACAACAGTGATATACTTACATATGTTGCCACAGAGCCTGTTTGTATTCATTCCCTGAATTGGCCTTGGCTTCTAATGTGAATAATTCGAGTGAAACATATGATTTGCACTTGTGTATTATTATTATTAAAGTAATAGTACTACAGTGCTTTAGTTTATCTTTTGTCACAAGATAAGTTATCTGGTTTAAAAGTGTTAGCCTTTCAAGTAGCAGGTTTATATTCGCGTGTTTTCAAAAACAGATTCCGGGTTATATGATTTTAAATAATGATTTTAGCCATGATTTAAGAAAGTAAAAATCATTGAGTCAACTCAAATAAATTTAAATAATGGCAGAATTGCGCTGTAAGTCGTCCATAATTTACAAATTTGAAATTACAACCCAGGAAAAAAATACAATTTTTTTGGGCCACTTTTCGCCGTTTCAGTGGTTTCCAGATATTCTTTGTATTGACGCTATGGTAATTTTCGGGGCTCTTTACACATTTCGGGGGCTCTTTTGGCCATTTCGGGGGTAATGCGCCGCAGCCCCCGGTATTTTTTTCCCTGTACCAACCATAGATCTGTGTTACAACGTGTGGTTTCAAAAAAATGTGAACTAACTCTTTCAAGCATGTGACGTATTACTGTGTGCCAGAGTTGGAGTGAGACTAAGGGATCCCTACATGTAGCAGCGTCCACCCACTCTCAATTTGTTCCACTTATAAAACTCAAATAACCTTGTGGTCTTTTGCCCATTTGTAAACAAACTTAGATGGTAGATAGTCTGCAGGCACAGATTTTATTTTGGCACTAAAATTCAACAGCGCCTTGAGCCAAGGCTAATCTTGTTGGTCAGAGCTTGTGGCAATGGAGCAGCTATAACACACGGCCTATGGAAGTACTAGTCTGCAGCACAGATTGTTCAGACCCTGATTTGCGTAGCACGACGGACCAGGGTTTGTGTCTGCAAACTAGATGGTAGATGCCTTACAGCAGGGCTCCACACAACTTTTTTTCTGCTTGCCCTTTTGGCAAGTGAAATTATCACTTTCAGATTTTTACTTGCCCGAAAATAAATAATAATAAAAACATTCAAAATTATTTCTCCACTAAGGCCTTTTTTATGACATTGGAAGTTTGTAATTTTAATTCTGGAGTTGCAAAAGGTCTGATTTCGAAATTTAAACAGTTATAAAATAAAGTACATAATGAAAAAAAAGATGGAATTAATAGCTGAACAAACAAATTCAGACATATTTTGTTCACTTTTTGAAAGACTTTAAGCATGTTTTTTTTTTTTTTTTCATTTGAGGGGATCAAAAGTTGACTTGCCCGATTAGGCAAGTAAATTTAAACATTTTGAATTTTTACTTGCCGACATGAAATTTTACTTGCCCCGGGCAAGCGGGCAAGTGCCCTGCTTACAGGTACCTCAATGTTATTTTGGGGTCAAAGATCAAATGAGGTAATATGTTACCATTTGCCTGCTAGTTTCTATTGGGGTTGATAACTTTGCAACCAGTAGCCCATAAACTTGGATGGTAGATTCCTTACACAGACCTTAATGTTATTTGGGTTCAAATGTCACATTTGTAGGTCAAGGTCAAATGAGGTCAAAGGTTGAAATAAGTCTGTAAGTTTCTACTGGAGTGTATAACTTTCCAATCAGTAACCCATGTGTAACCAAACTTGGATGGGAGAAGCCCTTTAGAGACCTCCATATTAAAGTCAAAGGTCGCGTAGGTCATAGGTCAAATGACAAATGTTATCGTTATTACTTAATTTATTGAAGAGTATCTTCATATAATCCATCATGATCACAAAAGTGAGGTTAAAGTCATAATGCACTATGCAGTAGTATATCTTGTATGCTCAACAAGATCATGTTCCATATCGAAACATGAATTCAATATGGAATTTTAAACAAAATAAGGTTGTTTCCCTGAAATATAAGCAATGGATACTTCAAAGGAAG
>JZLH01S0307862.1:5000-12416 GCA_001188425.1 Eucidaris tribuloides
TCAAGCTATTATCCGAGTGACAGATCCTAAAGAATAGATAACAAACATAACACGTCTTGAAGAGGTACTGTGACCTGGAGCCTGTTTCGTAAAGCTGTTCGTAATGTTACGCATGCTTTTGCGAATGACTTGAATATGGCAAGCCAAATGTGAATGTCAAACTATTGAAATTACATCTGCTACTTTTCAAATATGTCAACATAGATTAACATTTTTACTCTTAACAACCATTTAATAAACATTTCAGTGCAAAGTTTAGTTTAGTTTTTTTTGTTTGGCAAAATGTAATTGACTTCAATCATACTTTCTTAAAATTACATAACAAAAATGTTGGGTTTTTACTTGGCACTTCATATTCAGTGGTTCATAAAGGCATGCGTAACTTTACGAACGGCTTTATGAAACAGGCCCCTGGAGTTTGAAGCAGGGAAGGACTCTCGATAAACATGGAAATGAAAGATCGAATTATGTAAATAACAGGTGCAAAGAAAATGCCATTCATCGTAGGGTAGTGCAGAAATACAGTTCGGATAAAGTCATTGAATGTTGGAAATTATGTCTTTTTTTACACATTCAAAATAACGCATTGTATCTCAAGTTCTGAAAGCGATGAAGATTTGAAAAAAAAAATACTTGTGATCAATGATCGGGGTATGTTTTAGTACTTTGTGAGAATGTAGTTTGTGACAAATTTTAGTACGTAATTCAAGCCCTATACTGAATATTTAATCAAAATAGCTGCCTTTCTTTGAGACCGATGCATACCAATATAACTTCAGTTAAATCGACAATGATATATTAACCCAAATCTTGTTGTGCATTAAAGGTACAGTACATGTACCATTTAACACTGTTTTTAGCTGTAGAATTCTGAGCTTCATAATATTCCGTGTTTCAATTGTTTCTGATAATGATAATGTAATGATAATTTTGAAGTCTTAAAATGTAACCTTGAAATAAAATGTTCTTCAAAATAACCATTATGTTAATCCTTTAAAGGGTGAAAGCTACATGTTTCTCATACCCATTAACCCCAAAAAACTACTGCCAGTATTGTAATTAAGAGTTGACAAGCTGCGTAATACATATGTGATATTTATCCATACATGCCTTGCAATTGAAGAATAACTTTTCCGAAGTTTTGTGCTTAAGGTTACGTATTATTATTCTGGTCAATCGCTTCACTTTGATCAGATATCAGAGTTTGACCATCTTATGAACCTTGACGATGTTAAATGCCAAGTTCTAGTTTTGAATTTTTGTTTATGTTGAAGCTTTATGCCCCAAGTCATAACTGCAATAATACTCTGAAAATGTCTTAGTTTTTTAATTAATGAATTAAATAATCTGGGGGGGATACCCCCCAGCATTTTCGCCTATATTTACATTAATAGCATCCACAGGGTTAGTTAATGCGTTAAGTGTATATGAGTTATACTTATCTGAAGAGCAGAGTCTGCCTTTAGATGAGGTATATTCTCATTACCTTAACGCTTATTAACCTTTTGATGTATAAGTAAAATATAGTCAAAATTCGCCCCCGAGATTTTCATAATTAATAAAAAAAAAATAAAGAATTAGAGTCTATTATTGAGCGTTATGAGACTTGGGCATTAAAGCCTTCAAATAACCAAAAAATTCCCAAAACTAAACGCTTTTAACAACAAATTCATACAATAGCAAAATTACTTGTGCAAAACAATTTGAGAGTAATCTGAAATTCTAAATCTCCACGGCTTCGTCACGACAACTCAGGGTTGGACAGAGTGGGAAATACTGGCGGTAAATACCGCCTCGATAATTTTATATTAGGAAAATGGGAAAGAGTTGGAAATACAGAGAAATACTATGAAAGACACTTCTTGAATATTTTCAGGTATTGCCCAGGTATTTCCCAAGTATTTTCTACTGATTCCCCGTTCCTCCGTAGTCCGTATACATTTTGAGTACTTCCCAGCACTTCCCGGTATTTCCCAGTATTTCCCGCCTGTGCGGGAAATACTTGAATTTCCCGGGAAAAAGCCAACCCTGCTACAACTTTCATTGTTTCTTGTATCACCACCGAAGACTACACCTGCCCCAATTCAGCAATTCATGAACATCAACGGCAGGCAAATGTAAGTCCACTTTATGACTTAAATAATGGAAGACCTGGGCCCTGTTTCATAAAAGTTGGCATCATACCAATTTGCCATTCTACTTCAATTTGTGTAAAAATCCAGGGCTCTGATTGGCTGTCAAGCACTGTTGCCATGGTAGTTGCCACTGAACTGGCAAGTTGACATGATGTCAACTTTTATGAAACAGGGCCCAGAAGCGGTCCTCATTTAGGGATGAATCTAATCTATGATCAAGTATACATTGTTCAAGGTTCTTTTGTGAAAATGTTAGGGTCACATCTTTACTACTTTTTATTCAAACAATTACGGTAATAGTTTGAATAAAAAGTAAAAAAGATTTGTCCATAGCCATGAACATTCGCTGTGACTGGTTAATTTGTTGTGTAGCTTTCCATGGGTGGATTTTCTCGGGTGAAAACAAATTCAACTTAGACAAATCCTCCCAGCCCGGAGATTTACTCAAGTTGATGCGTATTGGTGTACACTTTTTTAAAAAGGTTATTGGAGATTTACCAATTATGTCATTGCCCTTTAATTCTTTTAACACCTGACTTTGTAATGTTGTTGTGTTTTTCGTTGTATGTCGTCCTCAACAATTTGTTTGCTTCTGAAACTCAGAGAGCGGAAATGCTGTTCTTCTCTTAGGACATAGGGATGTGCGCAAGTGTTGGGTCAACTATCCAAACAGCCTGCATGTCAATTAAACACGCATTTTGCATTACGCAACATCAAACTTTAACACCCGACTGCTAACATCTCATCTTAAGGTTGTCATTATTTCAGGTAGTGGTCCTAGTGGATGGTGTGATGTTTGCACCCGATCTACAAAGTTCAGTGTACTTTGCGAATTGCTTACCCTGCACTTTCCGAACACAACAAAGTATTTGGGGAAGAAAGCTTATTATCATCTGTCAGAATAAGTATAGACCTTTAGCAAGGCCACTGGAGCAAAGAAAGATGATTACAGGACACCACCCACCCAAATGGTCTATTGTTCATCAAGCAATGTAAAGAACCTATAAAACGTTACTTGCACGCAACCCTATAGCAAAATAACGATTGCTCTGTCAAAAATGACCAGTTGGGAAAACGCGGGATCATTAAAAATCTTGAGTTGAATTGGGCTCTTTGATTAAACTATACCCCCAAAAATCTACTGAAAAGAAAATTGTAAGTAAAAAGTTAAGTTAATTAAAAAAATAACGGATCTATATCGGCTTTTGTGTCCAAGATCTTGAATAAAATAGAAGTCACGTCAGAGAGGGAGAGAGATATAAGTTGAGATCTAGAAGGCCACTTGTTTGGCATGTTCTTTTCAATGTAAAAGTGATCGATTGAATTTTAAAAGCAATTATTCGGTTTATTTTCTTTTGATGATATCAAATGATGTTTGAAAACGATTGACATCTTCTCCGCAGTAAACTCTTAATGATGATATTGAGTACACAATTTAAATCTTTGGGAACGTGACAGAGATACGTTCACATGGAAAATGTGTTAATGAAGAAGAAGAAGAAGAAGATAAAGAGGAAGAGGAGGAAGATAAAGGGGAAGAGAAGAAAGATAAAGAGGAAGAAGAATAAAAACAAGAAAAAGGAGGAGAGGGAGAAACAAGATGATGACGGAGGAAGAAAAGGGAAGGAGGAGGAATAAGAGAAGGTGTGGGGGGGGGAACAAAGCGGAAACAGGGCGGAGACTATTGCATCGTTATTGGAACGTCAACAATATCGAGGGAAAGTTTGTCATTCCGGTCATATTTGAATTAATGTGATTCCCAACCTTAAGTTCAAGAAACCCAGCCCCGCAGCCAGGGGGTTCAGCTCCCCATATATAGGAATGTAATGTGCCGCAAATTAGAGAATTGGTCTGGCTCTAACAATAGGGGATTGGCATCTAATTAGGCAAGTCTTCTATTTTTGTCATCGTTCCTGTGGAGATGGCAGTTCCGTGAAACTGTTTCATGTACTTGATCCTCATAATCAGCTTACATTATTTCTTCCTATTATTATGCAAATATTCTTTACCATTGTCAATTTTATATTTTAAAATTAGATATGTGTTTGTTTGTTTTTTCATTTTTTCTTTGACAATTTGCAAGAATTTATCCCCAGGTATGACCAGGTCACTCCAGTTTATTGAAAAAACTTGCGAAAGTTCCCTGGGGTAGGAGGGGGACATCCCTTCCCACACCTTACCGCCACTCGGTCGCTTCGCTCCCTCGCTCGGTTTGCGGCCGAAAATAGCAGACTGATAGAATAGGCATCCCCCTCCCGCAAACAAAAGGTTGTCTACGGACCTCAAACTGCATAATTTAAAGTGCTACCCAGGGTTTTGATTCGAGACATCGATTAGTAATTATCACTTAGAATCATTAAATGGCTTCGTAGGCTAGGAAATTTTCACGAGCGAACAATAAATGACGTTTCAACCAATCTCACTAACTAACATTCAGCGTAGTCTTGGAATCAACAAGATTATACTAATCATCCCTGACAGTTGCAGTCTTGGCATCTCTTTGTGATGCCATTTTGCAGTCATGCATATTCATGACCCTAGCACTATTTTCCCCCAGTCATGTCAAGATAAAAGACGTACGTGGGCGCGTCGTTTCAACATAACTTTTGCTCTGTCAGAATGCGATAGTGACCAACGAAAGTTTCTTAATTCAATCTATATTCCCTTTCTGGTTCCAGAAGAATGATTACCGAGGGTTTGCTTTGTTTTTGTTCATTTTTGCTGACAAGAGTGATCTGTGACTATTTTAGGGGACAAAAACCATCGCGTCCTAATTTTCGTTCCCCTCCTTCACCACCTGGGTTCCCATTCTTTGGCAATGTCTCTATTTTCGCAGGACAGGAACAGCCGTGCAAAAAGTTGCAACAAATCGCGGAAAAGTATGGCGATGTCGTCTCTATCACCGTCGGTCCCATGCAGATGTTGGTACTAAGCAGCGTCCAGGCCGTCAGAGAAGCTCTCATCGAAAATGCCGAAGATTTCGCAGGTCGTCCGAACATGTTTACCCTCTCGCTTCTGTCGAGAAACAATTGCGGTATTGCGTTCAGCGACTACGGCCCGTCGTGGAAGGCGCACAAGCGGTCGACGGCCGCCGCACTTCGCCGGTACCTCACGCCGACTACATCGACAGAACACGGCGAGCCGCCTCTTTCCATTTCAGAACGAGCTATTTTAACCGAAGCTTTAAATCTGACTCTAGCTCTATCGAACAAGACAGGTCACTCGCTGAACTTGACCAGACAACTGACCATCGCCCTCGTCAACACCGTCTGCAGCCTGACGTTCGGCAGACGATATCGCGACGACGATCCCGAGCTGTGGACATTCGCGGCGGCAAACCAGAAACTGAAGGAAGTCTTTAGGCCTGGACACCCAGTGGACCTATTCCCATGTCTCAAGGTACTTAAAAATGTTTGTATTTTATTCACTTTAGCATCCAGTGCTTTCCCCATGCAGACACCACATGCGGTGGTAGTTGTTAACTTTCTTGGTAATGCACGTAATCGTTTTGGTGTATACATAGTGCTGAAATATATAATACATGCATATCTGGCAATTATAAATTAGAGGGCCAACCCCGGTGCAGGGGCGTCGATCCCTTTTTTTGGGGGATGGGGGGCAACAGTAAGAAAAATATCAAGAATTTTCGGTGCGCTTCGCGAACCAAATTTGCATTATGGAAATTTGCAAATAGATTTTGTTTTATGTTTGGTAGTATTTCATGTTAAGTTAATGGTTTGTAGTGTGCTATCATTGTGAGAAATATTATCCAGAATACTTTCAGCTGCTTCGGGATTCCGTGGGATGACGAGCAAGGGTAGGGGAGGACTCTGTTTTATTTCGAAGTGTCTATAGGGATACACCAAACGTTTCAGCTGAAGTGGAGGCCTCGTCCCACACTTTCAGAGTAAATAAATAAAGGAAGGAATAAATACATATCTAAAGAGAGGAGGAAAGAAAGAGAAAAACGAAAGAAAGAAAGAAAGAAATAACGATAAATAGAAAGATTGATTGATTGATTGATTGATTGATTGATTGGTTGATTGATTGATTGATTGATTGATTGATTGATTGATTGATTGATTGATGGATGGATGGATGGATGGATAGATTGATTGATTGATTGATTGATTGATTGATTGATTGATTGATTGATTGATTGATTGATTGATTGATGGATGGATGGATGGATGGATTGATAGAAAAAAGAAGCAAAAATAATGTTATATTTTTACTGATTTTGCTTGTAGTAATTGTGTCGGTCGTTGTCTTGTTTTGGTATTTGTTGGTGGTAATTTTGCCGAAAACGTTAGGACTTATTTCTGTTTAAATTGAGATAGAAAATGGAATAGGCCCAGATTATCTTTTTGCGTAAGGAGAATATTGACTGGAAAAAGTAAGAGTCTGTAGTGTACCTATTTCTATTTGAAAATATTACATTTATGACACAACAATACATGCTTTTGAGTTCAACATCACAACATGATAAATAGATAGTCGATAAAAACAGATGAAAAGACTTGATATCATAATGAAAATGATACATCATTTTGTTTGAATTTACAAAAAAAATCAGTTTGAATAATATACAGATCATACAAAATCGATGTACATCTTATTATTAAAATAAGAGTATAAAATAATGAAAAACAGCTTAAGAAACAAAATCTAAACACTCAGTTGGGAAGTAAGAATTATAATTTTAATATCTTTTATTCAGTAGTGACTAGGGGTGATGCCAATGATATTTGCTCATGGAAAAATGACATATCTGTCAATACAAACGTAATACATGGGTGTCCTATTTCATTTGATATCGAAAATAATTATGTTTGGGTGAAATTAAGTTTAAGATTGAATGACATATTTCACTTTAATAAACGTTGAATGTATGAAATAAAAACAACACAATAAGTAAGCCTAAACAGGATTGTCTAAAACAAAACAAAATATCATTTCCACTTGTGTTTTTAATGATATTTCTTTCATTTACGCTTTCCATCAATCTATTTCCATAATATCCTGATCACAACCTTTGTTAACTAGCACACATAAAATAAGTGCTGATTTTTTTTTCAAGAAAGTAAAACCGTTCGCTGTCGAGTTGAAGGTTTCCGGAAACATTTCGGCAAAGAATTCAAATACACGACAATAAAACAAATGTAGGTTCAGGATCAATGGACCGTCAAGACTCAGCGTGTGAAGGTAGAGGTTGTTCATTCCGAGTTTTCGTAACTAATTGCTGCAAACCACTTAATAAATCTCAATATGACTTAATGAG
>JZLH01S0307868.1:2027-13770 GCA_001188425.1 Eucidaris tribuloides
TTTGTGTTTAAGTGTGTATGTGTATGTACATTTATACACATCATATGTATTTATGTATTAATTTATTTATAGGATGCCATAGAACATAAGTCCTACCTTCTGCCCGAAGCCAAGACATTATCGAAAGGCGATGTCGATGTCGGAATGGAAGAAGCAGACCGCGTGATGGAAGGAGAATTTCGACTGGGAGCTCAAGAACACTTCTATCTGGAACCACGGGTGTGCATCGCTAAACCCCAGGAAGATGATGGCATGGACGTTACCTTGACAACCCAATCTCTAGAGGCAGCACAGGTCAGGCATCATATGGCAACTCCCCCAAGGACAACTCACCCGAGGAGTTATACAATGTTTCCAGTTTCAAAGATCTGAGTTGACCTAGGGAGGACTATCCCGGAGGGACTACCCTCAGGGGAGTTGTCCTCTGGGGGAAATGTCATCGGGGAGTAGTCCTGGATCGGGGGAGGAGGGTTGTCATCGGGGGGAGTTGTTTTTCGGGGGAGTTATCTGGTGGGAGTCGTTCCTAAGGAATTGTCCTGGGGAGAGTTGTCCGCACGGGAGTTGTCCTCGGGGGAGGTGGTATCGGGGGGGGGAGGGGGTGGGGGGTTGTAAGTTAGGAGCCGTCTCTGAGGAAGTTGTTAACTGGGAAAGTTGTCGTCGGGGGAATTGTCCTTCAGGTGAGTTGTCAGGTGGGAGTCATCCCAAAGGAAGTAGTTCAAGAACCGTCAGATTTAGATGTAGACTTTGTGTACTACATTTAATTCTGTAGTATATAGTGTGACATAATAGTATACAATGTGACATAAAACCAAAAGAAAACACAGATTTAATCACAAATCCCTCATAATCGAAAAAGATGTCATAAAATTAAAGGCAGTGGATCTCTTTTGCATGCCTAAAAATTAACATTGTGTAAATGCAATGGCATATAGAAGAAAATGCCATCTGGGAACCTTTGGCAAAATATAGGACCTGGAAACTCAGTTTTAGTGAAATTATAGTGACTGTTAGACTCTGATTTGAAATTTTTTCGCGAGAAAAAAAATCCTACCATAGAACATACGCTAAACAGCTATTGTTTTTCTTTCGCATTTTTCAAATTCTAGGAAATAACTGACCCCCAGATTTCACAGACATGCCCTTCATCAATAGCCTAAGGGCATGGATTATCTTTTCCTGGTCTGTGGGGATGTTTGCAAATGAGATCCACCGCCTTTAATATCATGGAATGATATCAGAATCATTTTGCTTTTATGTGTGATTCATTGGTAATTTGTGTTCGGTCACAGATGATTGCTCATCAATTGGTTTTGTGAAACATATCAAATTGTCCAAGTTGGTGCTGCATGATGACATCAGCAAGAGTTGTCATTACAAGGCAAACAGTCATACATGCTCTCTGCAAAACAAGGCTGCCACTCGTAGGGGAAATCCCCTACCGGAGTGGATTTTGGCCTTGCGTAGGTTGTAGGGGATACCTACGGGGAAAATGACCTTCCGTAGGGGAAACGTAGGGTTTTTGATGATTTGCAGGGGATGTAGGGGGTTTTGACAATTTTCAGAAATATTCTTGCAATTCTCAATGGATTTCCTTTATATTCGTCCATTTTGTCCATCTCCGGCGAAGAAATCGTGATCGATATTTTGCATTCACTAAGGTTATTTTGTAGGGAAAACACACCTTCGTAAGGAAAAAGTTAATTTTCTAAGGGAAAAACATGGGTTCGTAGGGGAAAATCGTGATAATTAGGCGTAGGGGAAAAGTGGTGCGCGGAGGGGAAAATACGCATGCGGCGTAGGGGGAAATCAATATTTTGAGTGGGAGTGCAAAATCAAAACTGGGACAAAAGCAATTTGAAAATGTTCAACAAAACTAATTGCTGAGCAGTCACGAGACCGAATATGAATGACCAATATACCACATTAAAGTAAAAAGATTATGCTATCATCCTCTGATATTTCATATTTTTTCATCAGTTTTGAGAGATTATTATCAGATTATTTAATATGATTATATGTTTCCTTCTTTGACTTGCTCCGTATTTATGTCGCGAAGAAGTTGCATGTATTGCAACACACTGGAAGGATTTGTGTACTCAAGGAGAAACAAGCACTTTATTTCATTTCATTTCATTCCATTTTTAATTTTCAAATAAAATAATTATAACAAAATGATACAAGGAAAAAGCATGACATTTTAATCAACAATACAATGAGATAACATAATATAACAAGTTATATTAATAATAAATACATGTATATATATTCAAAATATCAACACGTAATTGTTTTTTTTTTCTGATTTTATTAAATTTGCTAATATTGTTTAATTCTGATTTTAAAATTAACAATGTGATAACAACATATATTATTTTTAACAAATACAATGCATTAATAACAAACAACAAAGCTTAACTTTTTTTCTAATAGTTGAAAGAAAAAAAAAACAATACTTAGAAATGCAGGACCCTTCAAGAAGGACAAACGTGTTTGTTAGTTAAAGGGCCAGTTCAATAACCAGTATTGAATTAAAGTTTGATGCTGATGGGAACTGAACCCACGGAAACTTTGCAACAAATTTGACCGTCACCGCTGTTTCCGATGATTGTAAAACAAAGAGAAGTTTTTGACAGTGATATTTCTTCACCCAAACCTTAACAAATTACTTGATTCTAGTGTTATTGTGTCTTAAATTGATCACTCCTTCTAATCATGATATTTTCCATTGCTATTTGCCATGGTATTAACGGAAAATGGTAAGATTTAGTACAGTTCTTAACTTACAACACAATTCTCACAAAATGAATCACGTATACATTCCCTCTTTATTGTACAATTATTATCAGAGAATACGGTGACGTTGAAATTTGTTGTGTAGCTACATGGGATCAATTTCTATCAGGGCTGGAGATTAATGTAGTACTGGTAAAGTAACGCTTGTTTCTCCTAAAACGAATTCCAGATAAATCCTTCTAGCCTGAATGTACGCTCTATAGCCAGTGTATACCATGTTTCAACATATTTGGTTCTAATAAATTCTAATCAAATTAAGAAGTTATTGTAAGGATACATTCATGCATCCACGTAATTCAAGTTCTCTTACTTTATTTTCACAGATGAACATCGCTAATTGCCTTGGAGTCGCGGCCAATAAGGTCGTTTGTCGGAATAAACGACTTGGAGGAGCATTTGGAGGCAAAGAAAATCGCTTCCTGTTTGCAGCCATCGCTGCCGTTGCTGCTTTCAAGTAATTATCTCACCTTCTCCTAGCCCATTTCTCCTCATTTGCTTAACTTCCCACTGCGTTGTTTTTCCCTGATCCAGGCGCGGTTCTACCGGGGGGGGGGGGGGCTTTTGGGGGCTTGAGCCCCCCTAAAAATTGCTCCAAAAAATTCGGACAAAAAATGTTTTTACCATGAAAATATTAATAGATAAACTGAAGTGATTTAGCAAAGATTAACGTCAGCGCAAGAACGCTCTTAGACGCCCTTTATTCATAAACCCGTCAGTGCAGAAAGGCCCTTATGGAACGTGCGCGTCAGTGCAGAAAGGCCCTTATGGAACACGCGCGTCAGTGCAGAAAGGCAATATTTATTTACCATGCCCAGAATCACGTCTTTTCTATGCGTATTTTTAAAAAGTTCCTCCCCGCTCGATAAAATATACCATTGGCAAAAATATGTATTTACCATGCCTAGAAAAAACATCTTTTTTGTGCGTATTTTCAAAAACTTCCTACCGTGGGAGGGGGGTATCGCCCCTCCCACACCCTCCCCCGTTTGCAGGTTTCGCTATCTCGCAAGAATCACTACCCAATTACAGTTTTCACATTCTTCCTGAAATCGTTTTTGAAAATAATCCCTAATAATCTTCATAAAATATACCTTTACAATATTTATTCCCCATACCCAGAATCACGTCTTTTCTATGCGTATTTTCAAACGGTTCCTACCGTGGGAGGGGGTATCCCACACCCTCCCCCGCTCGGTCCTTTGCTCCCTCGCAAGTATGACTGCCCAATCCCTAATCTTAATAAAATATACCATTGCCAAAAATATGTATTTACATCTTTTCTATGCGTATTTACATAAAGTTCCTATCTCCCTCCCACCCTCCCCCTTCGTAGGTTTCGCTATCTCGCAAGAATCACTGCCTAATTACAGTTTTTCACATACTTCCTGTAAACTTTTGAAAATAATCCCTAATAATCTTCATAAAATGTACCTTTACAATATTTATTCCCCATACCCAGAATCACGTCTTTTCTATGCGTATTTTCAAAAACTTCCTACCGTGGGAGGGGGGTATCGCCCCTCCCACACCCTCCCCCGTTTGCAGGTTTCGCTATCTCGCAAGAATAACTGCCCAATTACAGTTTTTCACATTCTTCCTGAAATCGTTTTTGAAAATAATCCCTAATAATCTTCATAAAATATACCTTTACAATATTTATTCACCATACCCAGAATCACGTCTTTTCTATGCGTATTTTCAAAAAGTTCCTACTTTGGGAGGGGGGTATCCCACACCCTCCCCCGCTCGGTCCTTTGCTCCCTCGCAAGTATGACTGCCCAATCCCTAATCTTAAGAAAATATACCATTGCCAAAAATATGTATTTACATCTTTTCTATGCGTATTTACATAAAGTTCCTATCTCCCTCCCACCCTCCCCCGTTTGCAGGTTTCGCTATCTCGCAAGAATCACTGCCCAATTACAGTTTTTCACATACTTCCCTGTAAAACCTTTCGAAAATAATCCCTAATAATCTTCATAAAATATACCTTTACAATATTTATTCCCCATACCCAGAATCACGTCTTTTCTTTGCGTATTTTCAAAAAGTTCCTACCGTGGGAGGGGGGTATCCCACACCCTCCCCCGCTCGGTCCTTTGCTCCCTCGCAAGTATGATTGCCCAATCCCTAATCTTAAGAAAATATACCATTGCCAAAAATATGTATTTACATCTTTTCTATGCGTATTTACATAAAGTTCCTATCTCCCTCCCACCCTCCCCCTTCGTAGGTTTCGCTATCTCGCAAGAATCACTGCCCAATTACAGTCTTTCACATACTTCCTGTAAAACTTTTTGAAAATAATCCCTAATAATCTTCATAAAATATAATTGTTGTGTATTGTTCCCATAATATATCGTGACGTCTTGCTGGATGGCCTGCCATGTCCATCTCCATTTCTTAGTTTCGATTTCTTGTATGGTGTCCAAAATATTTTTCATTTTTAGGTCTTCATACATTTCCGACCCTGTTTTCTGATCCGACCATAAACCTTGTTCTCCATTGCTCTTTCTGTAACCCTCACATCTTCTCAGTTGTTGTCCAAGTCTGTGCCCCATGAGATAGCTATGCATTGATTGAAGATGTGTTGTTTGAGGGAGAGTGCCAGAGTGTATTCCTCTTCGGATTTCAGATTGCGTTTTGTTTTCAGGGATGTTGTTTGACCAGTGCTGGAGTCAAGTCCACAAGTTCTGAGTCCGAGTCCGCAATTAGAATAATGAAACCTTAGGTGCATTCACATTACAAATCTTCCCGAAGTTTATCTTCTCGAAGACTTTGCGAAGTTTGGCTTGATCGTTCACACTGGGGCAAAACTTTGAGACGATTTACTTCCCGCGAAACTTCTCGAAGATTTGGAACGCACCGCGCATGTGGAAACAGTCAAAATGTACGGAGATTTTGCTACAGATTGATCAGGAATTTTGTTTCTTCGATGCTCCAATGTCCTTTACATTTCATATTTATTTTATTGAAAGTATACCAAGCTCACACAAAAATTGAACGAGTTTGGACGTATGTTGCTGCGTACAAAACGCACGTAAATATCCGAGCTACATGGTATACTCAAGTCATAACGTATTCAACTCCATGTTTGTGTACATTGCGCATTTATGTCCCCACACTGGAAATGTGCTAAGGCTCACGGGATATAACTTCCCGAAGTTTGTGTTCACATTCAAAATGTCGCGGGAAGTTTCTCGATGTTCGGGAAATTTCCTACAAAGTTGTGGGAAGTTTCGCGAGAAGTTTCGCAGGAAGTTTCACGGGAAGTTTGTGTTCACATTACCAAACTTCGCGAAGTTTGCTGTAGGTGTGAATGCACCTCTTGTCATTTGTCTTACGAGTCGAGTCCGAGTCCACTACAAATTAGACCGGAGTCCAGACTTGACTACAACTCTGGTTTTGACCATGTAGCTCAACCTTCTTACTGTTGTGGGTCGAGATCAATTAACATATCAGGGTTTGCGGGGAGGGGGAATCAAAATCCCCCAAAAGTTTTATGATCGTAAGGAAGAAGGTGTGGAACAAATCCGTTGGAAGATATGCCCCCGTAAAAATACTCTCATTTGGATACCTATCGCCTTATTCCTTCTTAAAACTAATGCTTGATTGAAAGCATTTTGACTCTTTGGGATAGAATTGGGAAGATTCTTTTTCGTTAAAAACAGTCACTTGTCCTCTCCTTTTTATTATTCTGGAACCATCACTGAAAACAAAACACTTTATTTCCAACTACTGATGAGCACATATGGATTTGATAAAACGCTAAGAATTTACATTCTAGCAGCTGTTGTCCGAAGACTACACCGTCAAAATCAGTACTTAAGTGGAATATTAAATGTGAATTCGATTAAATTCACAGATTACTAGTATAAATTTACAGCATGAATTTGTAACATTTTCAACAATAAGATGACTTCTCAGATGATTGCTGGTGAGGAATTCTTGATAAAACATGCGGTCTTGCATGACATAATGGCAGAAGGTCGTCAGCCTAGCTTTAAGCAGAACTAAGCAGAAAGATATCGTAACATCAGTAAGTTGCCTCTAACTTAAAAACCATCAGCTAATTTGAAAGTTGCACTTTCACAAATAGACAAAAGGATCTAAAAGGGTCACAATACTTTAAAATCATGTGAAATGAGCTAATATAAGCCAAGGCCAGAGACAATTTACCGTTACAATGTCATTCTGCTTATAGAGCATAATAACCGACTTGCTACCAGCCGCACGACGTGATTGGTTTTATATGGTACGATCTATAGCCCGCCATTTTTGTTCCTCTTGACACACAGGACTCGTCAGACCGTACGGCTTCGGTTGGATCGGGCAGACGACACAATAATCAAGGGGTTCAGAAGCCCCTATCTCACCAGATATCGGGTCGGACTTACTCGAGAAGGCCGGATAACAGCACTGCATGTCGAACTGTACTCCGATGCTGGCAGGAGTATGGACCTGTCGGAATTAGTGAGTTAATAATAATGATAATAGTAATAATAATAATAATAATAATAATAATAATAATAATAATAATAATAATAATAATAATAATAATGATAATAGTAATAATAATAATAATAATAATAATAATAATAATAATAATAATAATAATAATAATAATGATAATAATAGTGCTAATAATGATAATTATAATAATGATAATAATGATAATAATAATAAAATTAATAATGATAATAATAATAATGATAATAATAATAATAATAACGTCTTATTTACCCAGGGTAGCCACTTCAGTCTGATAGACTGCTCTTCCAGCGGGCCCTGCATAACATAAATGTTATTACTACCCTTCTCTGTTCTAGAATGCCGAGCGCCTGGCTAGAAAGCAGAAGGTACCATTTTAAAAAGTCTTTGGTATGACCCGCCGGGGCTCGACCCCGCGACCTTCCGCACGTGAGGCGGACGCTCTATCCACTATGCCATCACGCCGGTACACAGCTTCGAGTGTATTGCTAAAAATTATCAACAGAATTTGAAAAGATTAAAGGACCATTTCAAGAGTGAACGAGTGTGGATGATTTTTTTTCCCACTAACTGTAGGACTGAGCATTGTTTATCTATAAATCCAAGTTGCGAATCAACCGATAAGTTCCTGTAGATCTTCCTCGAAGAAAAATTAGATGTTTGGGACTGCCATTAATTCACGGACAGCCCTTATGAATACTTACGTGTGTTAGGATAAGAAATAAGCACGGCTCTTGACCAATCAGAAGGCTCAGAAGTAATATTCTACAACTTCTCCTTATACTGATTAATCAATAAAAGCAGATCCATGGTTTGGTGATGAGATGTATTTTCTCTTAATACTCATTTACTCTCGAAAAATTGATATACATAGAAAAGAAACGACATAAAGAAAGAACCTTGGATCTTTCTTTTAAAATACCTTCATCCATTGGATCTCTGTGCTTAGTTGCACATAACCTCCATGGACAAAATGCCACATCCACCATTATTTCCGGCATTTTCTGACTAATTGCGGAAATGTGGACCATACCGTCAAAGACCAACGTTCACACCAACCGCATTTTTTAATTAATATTAATAATAATAATAATAATAATATTAATAATAATAATAATAATGATGATGATGATGATGATGATGATGATGATGATGATGATGATAATAATAATTTTCATATATCGCATTTTGCAAGTATTGTACATGTTGAAATGCGCTGTTTTAATTGAACAGATGAGTTTTGAGTTGTTGTTGAAGAGACTGAAAGATCATGGAAGGAGGAAAATCCATAGATTGTACACATATTGACCATAAACCGTAATAATAGCAAATCCCCCGAAATAATAAATAAAGTAAATGAATTAAATTCCATAAAGTGGATAAATACATACATAAATATATATAAAACAGTATAACTGAATAAAAAAAAAGTATTACTGATTTAAATGAATTATATATCTGAAAAAAACAATATACCACGTGCATTTACGATAAAACGCTAATAGAAGAAATTTTGTCTACAAAATATATTTCAGTATCTTTACTTGGTTGTTTTTTTTCCATTGTTTTGAATTTGAATATATCATTCTATTGTGATTAAGTTATGTTATGATATGATGTGTGGACAATAATATATCATATCAATTCATGGATTTCATATTAATCAGGTTCTTAATCGCGCCCTGCTCTCACTCGACAACGTCTACTCTCTGAAGCACTTCCGGGTTGATGGTTACTTGTGTCGAACCAACAACCCGTCGAACACGGCAATGCGAGGATTCGGAGCACCGCAGGGATTCGCCGTCATCGAAAACATCCTCTTTGATATCGCAACGTTTTGCGGCATCTCGCAACAAACGGTAATGCATGCAGGCGCCACACTGTCCCAAAGTTGAGCAAAGATGGCCACACGGTTAATATAAAGAAATTTTCTAATTTGGCTCTGATCTATAAACATCTGGCCATTCGCGAGAGCATCTTAAAGGTATTGGCTAACAATTACCACAGTTAAAAAAGTCTGAGCCACATGATTCCCCATGCTACCAGTGTCTTTGATGAGGTCTAAAAATGAAGCCCTGAAAAAGTTGTATTTCAAAATGATTACTTAGTGCTTTAAAAAAGTGAAAATCGTAAGTTGACCAGATTCAATGGCCCATTTCCTCCCACAGACTTACTGTGTGTACACCTAGGCTATTAAAACTCGCCCCGAGTTTTAATTGTTTATTCATGCATAACTTGCCATTGGCAGTGTAACCTTCCGAACTTTTGTATTCTAGGGTGTTTATTTGTCCATTTGAACACTACTATGTAGCTCAGATATCAAAGTTTGACCATTTTTTAAATTGAAGCTCCACAATGTTAGCCTATCACTTTAAGCCATCGTTTGACCTTCTGTAGGCATCGATTTTGCTTCGGATGTTGATTCTCTTTGTTGATCACGTTCAACCATCTTCGGGCGAAATTGAAATTTCCATATTTTCTTGTGGCTATCTTGTGTCAATTTTGAAACAGTGTGACCTCCCTACACGCTAAAAGCACGCACACGGAGTTCAGTCTGGCTGGGATAAGGATGGACCAGACCCAGAAATGTGTCAGATTTGACCCTGAAGCATCTCACAATTGATCCGGAATTGAGTCGAATTTGAGGGACGGTAATGGGGACGGTATCACACATTTCTGGGTCAAATGGAGCTCATTCTGGGACGGGTCAAACCCTTTCAGAGTCTGGCCCATCCGACCCTTTTTCGAGTCAGACTGACATGAATTAGCGAATTAGCCATTATGTAGGTGTTCTAGGTGTAGTAGGTGTTCTGAATGACCCCATGATACCACCACAAATTTGTGAAGGGTGGAATATATCGATTTAGTAAGACATTTGAGAGCAATGTGTCGTATAGTGATGGAAGACTGTAGAATAACATTTGTTAAGTTTTTCTTAAAGAACGTTTAATCGGATAAAACTGTTTTTTTGGCGTCGCTAGAACCTATCAATGGAGGGGGTACTCGAGAAAATCCTTCGTGTACCGCGACGGGCGAACAAGCAAGTCAACAAGCAAAAACAAAAGGATACTTTTTTTTGGGGGGGGGGCGGAGCTCAGACCTGACAACAAAAGAAAAAAGGTCTCTGTTATTTTAATGACCCCAACAATTCCCCCACCCCTCGCTGCTAGCGACGCCCTTTGATGTGGTGTGATCTGTCATGACAAACACTGGCACGGTGCAACACTTCATCATCTTCATTAGATATTCGGCTGAAGATCAAACCGGAATACTGGTGTTGGAGATTCTTCCATTAGAGTTTCCAATTTCCTTTGTTTCCAGAAGACAGCACGTCACACTTTCAACGTAATATAGAAATATAGTTCAACACAAATGTAACAAATATTTTTAGGATTATCAGTTTTCGCAGGTGAACAGGTAGATTTTTCCTTCAGTGGCCTGGCGTTGCAATACTCACAGTTAGCATTGTCCCACATTATGCATGTCTAGTGTTCTGCTGTTCCCAACTACTGTGTTTTATACCAGGTGCCGTTTTCAGAATACCAAGAGAGATTAGATGATTCAAAAGCACCCCTTGTTCAAATTACTCCGCAAGTACTCAATATTATCTCTCTTTCAGTGCCGCAATATAAGATATATTGATGGAAAGTATACTGAGAGAATATGCGTATAGGCTAAATGTTCATATCTTCAAAAGGAACTTGACAGGTGACAGATATTATTAGAATGCAGTAAGACCTAGCACTATATTATTATTCTTTTGGAGTGCATGACATTAAAAGAAAGATAAAACTTTGGCCAAATTAATTCAGTTAAAAAGAAAAACATTTGGTAACATAATTCCCGACCAATGCTTGACTCCTGTATACACTTTGTTTGGCAACAAAACATGATTTGTTTGATCATCAAGATTAATATCTTGAATGGTGGTTATATGATCCACAACTTTTATATTACCACCCAGATTTGAGTTTAGGGCATATTAATCAACATTCGGTGATTCAGAACAGGGTAGATACTAGCCGTATACACTTCTGTATTTTTTGCCATATTTCTTTACACATGTTGACTTGCATTGTTCATTTATTTGCTTGTCCGTTGTATTTCTAGGCGCGTGAAATTAATTTCAAATCTCAGGGTGAGTTCATGTATGAAGGTCAGATCACACCGGATATGAGTCTCGTCCGGAGATGTTGGGAGTCGTGTTTAGAGCAGAGTGACTTCGAGCGTCGGCGGAAAGACATCGACACGTTTCAATCGGTAAAAATTGAAGAAAAAAAAACAGTGTTTAATACACATTTTATTAATATGCACCTAAGAATGCAAAAGTTATACCTGGTGGAAACTGGGGTAAAAATATTGCAGGCATAGGCGTATGCAGAATTATTTAAAGGGGACGTGTTCATCTGCAGCCAAATCCTTGTCCAGCCACCGAAAAGTCGCTGAGCGGGGGGAGGGG
>JZLH01S0307879.1:10290-31794 GCA_001188425.1 Eucidaris tribuloides
TTATTATGGTGGTTTTGTAGTCTGGCTTCCAGACGTTTAGATCATGTTCATGTTTAGATTAACCCGTATTTAGGAAACGACTATCTCCAGCCTACTACTTTGATTAAGACTATATATTTTCTTCATTTACGGCAGGGAGAGAGTTAGAGTGGGGGTTAAAAAAAAGTCAAAGGTGAGTTTGCACTGGAGGTCTGGAATCGAGACTAGAGGTTTGTCGACCCGTTGCAGACGGTACACGAAAATTGTTTGGGTTCGATTGACAGCATCACCCAAAGATTGTTTGGTTCAAATATTTATTATAAATGATATGATGCAATGATTTGACTTTATATTTATCAAATTAAAGGCATTGTACAGGCCTAACAATGTTTCCAGTTTAAAAAAAAAATCTGAGCTACATGATTCCCCATGCTACCAGTGTCTCTGATACGTCTAAAAATGAAGCCCTGAAAAATTGCAGTTTAAAACGATAAGTGAAAATATGATTGAGAGACCATTCCAGCTTTCCCCCATGGACTACTGTGTTGCAGAATTTCCTATCAGCTGAGAATAAATACTGTGCCAATTTGTATCTGCACATTATTGTACTAGTGACAGCATAACTATCCTAACTATTGTGTTATAGCCTATAGGGTGTTTATTTGTCCATTCAAACACTGTCAGATATGTCAGCTAGCAAAGTTCGACAATTTTTTAAACGGGTCTTCCACAGTGTTATATAGCGTCTTTAAATGGTATAGGTAGGCCCTCAGGGTATGGATTGCAGAATTGCAATGACAACATCCTATCACCGAAAAGAGGAAAAATTATCGAATGAAAACATGGCAATTAGATTTGGATATCAGAACCAAAGTGCAGTAGCTGCATCACATCCCCTGTTGTCTGAATTCCAGACTCCGCCTGTGGAGTAGAAATCATACTGGTCCACGTCTGGCAACCAGACTACACCACCTCATGATCTTTTTCGCCAAATATGCCACTGATCTATACAAGTCTACACTTTTTTGAAACATTCACGATTTCCAGTGCATATGAAAGACACTTTGTACAGGAAATTGGTGTAGGCCTCACGTACATTCACAGAATACACAGTAACAATGGTGAAATATTTCAGCAAAATTGGTCGTTCAAGAGTTATGGATGTTCACATTTAATCGTTATTATGGACGATTCTTAAAGTGATAGGCCCCGTGATAGGCTAACATTGTGGAGCTTCAATTTAAAAAATTGTCAAACTTTAATATCTGAGCTACATAGTAGTGTTCAAATGGACAAATAAACACCCTAGAATACAAAAGTTTGGAAAGTTACACTGTCAATGGCAAGTTATGCATGAATAAACAAAACTCAGTGCGAGTTTTAATAACCTAGGTGTACACACAGTAAGTCTATGGGAGAAAATGGGCAAGTGAATCTGGTCAACTTACGATTTTCACCTTTTTAAAGCACTAAATAATCATTTTGAAATACAATTTTTTCACGGCTTTATTTTTAGACCTTATCAAAGACACTGGTAGCATTGGGAACCATGTAGCTCAGATTTTTTTTAACTGTGGTAAATGTTAGCCAATACCTTTAAAGCCAAAGTTTAGTTTTGGGAATTTTGTTTTTATTTGAAAGCTTTATGCCCAAAGGTCACATCACACTAATAACAGATTCTGAATGTCTTTCGGGTTTTTTTTCGGGGTACCCCCGAGATTTTTGACTATATTTTACATTATAGCATCCACAGGGTTATCCGAGTTATACCTCATCAGAAAGAGTAGACTCTGAAAGACATTCAGAATCTGTTATTGGTGTGATAACCTTTTGGCATAAAGCTTTCAAATAAAAAAAAATCCCCCCAAAAACTAAACTTGGGCTTTAAATTAGCAGATAACAGTGCAATGTAGAACTATGATTGTTGACACACATTTTTCTATTTTTCTACTTTTTCATCAAAACTTTATTTCCTCTTACTTGTGATTTCAGGTTTCATGTTCTGCCTGTTTTGGGGCACCTTCACATCTCAGAAAAATGAAAACATATATATTTTTTCTTGTACAAAATAAACATGGAGGTCTCCACTCCGTCATTACAAAAAGCGGCACAGACGCCGATTTAAGAACCCTCCATAGCACGGATTAAATCACCTCTGAACATTCACAAATCTTGAATGGCTCGGCCAATCTGCTCAAATATTCATCATTTTACTTTATTTTTTCTTATTGCTAATTGTGTATTCTCTAAATGGAGGTTTGTGGGTTTGATTCTCTTTTAAATTTATGTGTAAGATCCAGGCGCGGTTCTAGACCAAATTTTTTTTTTCTCGGTCATCCCAGCCGCCGAAATGTCGCTCAACTGGGGGGAGGGGGGTAGAGACGAAACATTTTTCGCTCCAAATCCAAGGTCCAAATTTTTCCTACAAAAATTGGGGGGGGGGGCTTAAGCCCCCAAAGCCCCCCGTAGAACCGCGCCTGGTAAGATCTCCTTCTAACCATGCAACTTTGTACAAGTAGGCCTACTTCTTTTTGTTGGCGAAATGGTATTTATGAAAACTTTCCTGTGAACACTAACATTTTGTTTGGTAAATCCCCAGGCATTCCGTTGTAATTAATTGATCTCATGTGCAAAAAGAGATAATGCCATCATGATGACAATAAGGCCGATTCATCAATTTTTATGATATACACTGCCGTTGCTAGGGAGGCAGGAAGTCTTGCACTTACAGTAAAATATGAATCATCAGTGACCAAACAATTTGACAAGAATATTCAAGCAATATGGTCTTCGTTTTATTTTCTTTGGAAGCACGCCAAGCAGATTATACTGAGGGTAGCTATGATGCAGTTGCCACCCCTTCCCCCGGTAGGTGAGAAAAGAATTAGTGGAGAAAGGGAAAAGAGAATTTAGGGAGGGGGAGAAAGGAGTAGGGGAGTACTATAACAATGAAGTTGAGGACTGTTTTTCAAGACTATAGATCACTACTTTTTAAATCGTTTTACCTGACAAGAAAACGTATAGTATACACGAAACTTTATATAGCTCCATCACGAATCTAAAAAAAAAAACCAACAACAAAAAACGTGTTTTTACAGCTCCAAGGTATGGAACTGCTAAAATCTGCTAAAATCACCAATTTCGTTTTCAGCGAATTCATGCAAAGTGCGAGGAATAACAGCAGTATACGAACGAATACCAGAGGTAGGCCCCGATATTCCAATCGTCGCGTGCAAAGAAGGTCCAAACGGTTTAAGATAAAGACTATTTTAGAGTTTGTAAACGTTGTACGGTTGATGGTCAACACTGCCCTCGAGCAACACACGTCGCCCGTCGAATAGTCTAGCTGTCAGACGTTATAAATAAACCGTCTAGTCATCTGCTGTTCATGTGAGAGCCTAGTTAGGACGTGCCAAAAAAAGTCGCACCAGTGAAGCTACGCCGAGCGGTAACTGGGGAGCACCGTAGCACCGGGGCGGCTGTAACCAGCGTCTAGAATCTAGACTAGAATCGTCATCGTAGGTGAAATATGATGATTGACCTTTGCTATTCACTTAAAGGAATCTTCACTAATATGCGGAACATACGGAAATCTATGAATACAAATTTCAATTCCTATAAATAGAAAACTATGTAACAGATCATGCAATCTTCTTGACTGAAATATTAGGGATGATTTTGCTCAAAAATAGGAAACAGCATTTCTCATATAGGAGTGTGTGGTAAAATGATCTAGAAAGATAGAATATTAAATCTCATCGACATCTTCAAGAGCTGAGAATGGTCAACATTCAGATTCTTTCCTCGAAATTTAGAACGGTTGGGATTGGAAGTCTGTATAATCATAGTTCATATAAAGTTTTCAAATTACGAATTAAAATTATAATTGTCACCAAGCAACCGTCAGTAAGATACGATAAAATTCTTTTCTAAGGGGTGTGTGCTCAGATACTGGAAAACTATCTTGCAATCTCACCATCATCACCTGCCAACCGGGGGGGGGGGGGTCGCTCTCCACACGACGTCTCTCCCCGTTTCCACAACCTCAGAAATGCACCTTAAACGCGTAAACTACATAACGCAAATTGCAACCCTAAATGGCGTAACACAATAGAAAAGCTACCTAAGTGGCGTGACTCCATAAATCCAATCCTTCTGATAGCCTAATGCGTAACATGGAATAACTAATGATACTCCTAATGGCGAAATCAGTGAAATCATCTATTTTCATACCCACCCCAAGTGTCTTCTCAATATAAAAACATTAATGTACACGGCAACCCGTACAGGTCACTTAACAATTCAAATAATTCTCCTAATATCACTTCATTTGGAATGTTATTAGATCCACAAAAATTGCACCCCTAAACTGCGTAAATCTACAAAAAAAAAAAAAAAAAATAAACAAATTAAGTACCCTAAAAGCGTAGCATTGAGAAAAGGCTCCCTAAGGGCGATTGCCAGCAACGGTGCTGAAAAAACACCCTTTCCAAAAGACCGACGACGCCCGAGGCTGGAAAGGGACTTACGACGCTTTTCTGGACGGGTGCGTAGCAGGCCGTGGAGAGCAACCCCCCCCCCCGGCTGCCAACCAGAAGCTGGCCACGAGGGTGGGAGGGATTCACCTACTTTTCAAAGTAATGAAAATAACGCGTATTGACACTTTTCTTTGGGGGATTCGCCTACCTCCCCCTCCATCATTATTGACAGGTTAAATAAACATTGACGAGCAAAAAAGTTTTGCATAGTCGGCCTCTGCTACGATAAATGTTGGCTTAAAATTTGGCAGGAAAAAAAAATGCCGGCAAATTCCCCCACAGAATTCCGCCCTCCGGAGATTTAACACTCAGGAGCAATCCGCTCTGCTGGAAGATGTCCCTGACAAAGTGTTGAAAAATGAAGATTTGAAACTAATAGCTACTTCAGCAATCATTTTAACCATATGAAATTCAGAATGACGATCATTTCTACATTTCTACAAATCAGACAAATCTTCGATCACCAACAATATTTGAACTTTTTCATCAGATCGTTTGCATGAAACGTACTTTCCATTTCATTTAATTATTGTTTTTATCGGACGTTTATGAATAAAGTCATATTATTTTTTTATTATGCCGTTGCTTGGTTGATTAATACTTTTAGTCGTCGAGCCTCGAACATATACAAACCAACATTTGTCCTTTAAGATATCAACCGCCCTACCTCTCAGCTGCGCTGTCATAATAGTACATGACTTGGATACAGTTAAAATTTTGTTTCCCTTCCTGTTTTTCTTGTTTTCCGACACGCGACACACAACACACGCACACACAAGCCACCACACAAACGCGTACACACAAACGCCAACAACACACACACACACACACACAAACCACACACACACACACACCACCAACACACACACACACAACACACACACACCACACACACACACACAACACACACACACACAACCACACAAAAACAGCACACACCACCCACTCTCTCTCTCTCTCTCTCAACTTACATTGTTTTACACTCTTTTGACCCTTTTTGTTACACACGAGAGGAATTGTCATCTCACTCATGTGTTATAACTTGTATGATTACATTGTAATGCACTTGTTTGGAGAAGTGGTATAATTTATTTAACATTCGTTAATTTTGACTTACATGTATCAACTAGAGAATCAAGCTAGAAGTATCATTCAAGTCCTTTTTATTGTATTTATTATTATTCTTTTTTTTTGTGGAGATTTTGCCCAAAAATAAATACGTGTCAATAAATAACAGCTTCGTGTTTGAAGGAGACAAACTCGTAAAACAACCACTGCAGTGCATGGACATCGTCACTATATAAAATATGAAGCCGACAGTCGACACTCGCTCTGAGCATGACCGACCCTATACTACGAAGTAGTAGATTGTCCATGCTCTAAGCAACATGCCTAATATCTCCATGGTAAAAGCAGGTATACGTGTACAAAGTTACATGCTGAAGCAGGAAACGAGAGTTTGAAATGCGTGGTCCAAGCTTTGGCGCATCGGCTAGTCACCACCAAAAACAGAATTTTGTTCGTTGTCCAATGGAGCAACAATTACCGGTTACTGTCACCTCCAGATCAACGAATATTTTCCACTGTCTCAAATGGCATTGAGTGTAAATTGTTGTAGAATGTTGTCTATTTATTAATTGAAAATAGAATTTTGTGTTAGAGTTACATTTGCAAAACTAAGATTCATTAAAATGTATAAATAATTTGCATCTATTGGATTTTGGCTGAAATTAAGTAGAATTCGGGAGGTGATTCTGTGAAGATAATAAAATCAAAACTAAAGACGTCGGGCTAAACAGAATCAAGGTTGTGTATACTCAAAACTGCGCGGTTTCAGAACCGTCATTTCGATATACGACGTATATTGAAACAACCAATTAATAAAGAGCATCCATACATCATATACGTGTTGCCAACTTGTAATGATCATTAGTATGTTTAAATGTTCAAAACCTTATAAATATTTCCACAATATTTAATACATGCAACACCACTACACCACCACCACCATACGCGTACGCAGGGGGGGTTTTGGGGTGTTCAAACACCCCCTTTTGCCGAAGGGGGGTGTTAAACACCCCTAAACACCCCTTTTCACCCAAAATCACCCCCCTTTTGTTTCACGATATCACCCCCCTTTTTTTCGTAAACAAGAGGGGTGTTTTGAAATGAGAAATAATTGATTTTTTCGGGAATATTTTGGAGAAACAATTTTCAGAAACCCCCCTCCCCCCTCCGCTAGACGAGTTTTCGGCGGCTGGCGTGACAGGGAAAAATTTTGACGCTTGGATTTGGGGGAAAAAAATTTCGTCACTCCGCCCCCCCCCCCCCGCTGACGGAGTTTTTGGTGGCTGGCGTGACCGGAAAAATTTTAGAGACCTGGATTTGGAGGAAAAAAATTTCGTCACTCAACCCTCCCCCCCCCCCCCCCGCCTGAGCGAGTTTTCGGCGGCTGGTGACCGGGAAAAATTTCGGCCTTGATTTGGAGAAAGAAAAAATTCGTCACTACCGCCCGCCCGCCCCCCCCATCGCTGAGAGCGATGTTTTCGGCGCGGCGGTCGTGACCGGAAAAAAGTTTGGACCTTTGGATTTTGGAAGAAAAAAAGCGTCACTATCCCCCCCCTCCCTTGTTCGGCGGCTGGCGGACCGGCGAAAAATTTTGGACCTTGGATTGAGAAAAAAAAAATTCGATACTTCGCCCCCCCCGCCGCCCCCGACCCTGACGAGTTTTCGGTGGCTGGCGCGAGCCGGGAAAAATTTTGGACCTTGGAATTTGGAGGAAAAAAAATTCCGACCCCCCGATTTACATTTTTCTCCCCCCCGCTGAGCGAGTTTTCTGCGGTTGCGTGACCGGGAAAATATTTGGCCCTTGGATTTGGAGGAAAAAAGAAATCGTACAGCTTTTACCCCCCCTACGTCCCCGCACCCCCTTTCGGCGGGCTGGCGTGACCGGAGAAAATTTTGGACCTTGATTTGGAGAAAAGAATTCGTTACTGCCACCCCCCCCCCCCCCCACCCGCCGAGCGAGTTTTCGGTGGCTGGCGTGACCGGAAAAATCTTTGGACCTTGGGATTTGGATGGAAAAAAATTCGTTTACTTCGCCCCCCGCCCCCCCCTCCCGCTGAGCCGACTTTTCGGCGGCTTGCGTGCAACCGGCAAAAGTTGTGGACCTAGATTCGGCCGCGGAAAAACATCCCTGGAAAATGCCTGCGTAACGCCTATGACCACCACCACCACATACAAATACTACTACCATCACCTCCATCACCATCTACCAGACTACCACCATCATCATCCCATCCACCACCACCACCACTAGCAACCACCACCACCATCAACCGACCAAAACTACCACCACCTCCATCACCACCATCCCACCGCAACCACCACCACCACCACCACTACCCCACCACCTTCTCCTATACCACCGACACCACCACCTCCATCACCACCATCCGGGCCACCACAACCACCTTTTCCACCATCTTCTCCTCTACCACTACCACCACCACCATCATCATCATCATCAACCACCACCACCATCGCCCAACACCACCAGTACTACCTGTCTACCAGCACCAACAATTCCTCTAACATTTCAGCAACGCATATTTTGTAGCTTCCGTCTTGAAACTAAATTCTGAATTCCTTGGCTCGGGGTAAAGAAACGAGACAGAAAACAAAAATGTGTCAGTGGCAGTGAACTTTGCTGACTTGCCACACATAACAGCCTTGAAATTATTTTTCACCACCGATCTGCCAACTTGAGTTCAGGATGCGCTGACAAACAATTTGAAGGCAAATGTTTTACCAAGTCAACAGTAACTTGTGGATCAGATACCCTGTCATTATTTAACTGGGTCCAGACAGCCACTTGAATATCCAAACTTGCCCCGTTTTGTTTTTGTTTTTGTTCCATCACATGCAATAAACACCGATGATTTTGAAAAGGTGGGGTATGCCTATTGGGCAGGCACATATTTTATTTATGGTAGCTTAGTGAAAAGAGAAACACACTAGTTGTCGATATTTCTATCAAACCAACTGTACTAAACAATAACGGACTTTTGGCAGTTTTAATTCTCGGCTTCCCTGATGTCTGCGAACTGATCTCGATTCCTAATAGGCTATCTACACTCGTTGCACTGAATAATGTGAAGTAATTGGTTTTTGATGTGTTTTGTAGGTCACAAAGAACAGTCCCCTACATTATTATCACGAACTTACAGCAAACCTATTCAAATACACATAGAGGAAAACATGTTATTATCGCACTCTATCTTTTAAGTTCCCCTTTAAAACCAGCGAGTCTGATCGCCATCAAAGAGCTAGTCTTGTTACTAGGCCATTTTGACTTTCGCCTTATCCATCATGCATCACAAATCAGGGTCTGAACAGTCTGTGCTGAAGACTAGTACTTCCATAGGCCGTGTGCTACAGCTACACGTGCTCAGGCAAAATAGCTTTGGTTTAAGGCGAGGTGGAATTTTAGTGCTGAAATAAAGTGTGTGCCTGCAAACTAGACGCAATGGAGGTTCCACTATGGTGAAATAATAAAACTTCTCACTCTGGAAGCAAGACTAATTCAGTAGGCTTATATGTAATCAGCAGGCATACCAGGAGATATCAATGACCATACAATTGTCCCAACTGACCGCCATGTAAATGATACACAACTCATTTAAAGGCCCACTCTGCTCTGTTTGCAGAACTAAGCCTTAATGACCATGGAACACAGTGGTTATCAAACAACATACACTTGCATGCACGTACACACACATGGACACACAGACAGACACACAGACATACACCCATAGTACAAGCACACACATACACACACCTAGACCAGACAAACATACATACCCATGCCACCCATACATATACCATGGAGCTACACACACCCACATGCACATGCAGGCAAACACACACAAACAAACACACACACACGCACGCACGCACGCACGCACGCACGCACGCACGCACACACACACACACACACACACACACACACACACACACACACACACACACACACACACTTATATGGGCATATATACGAGGACCTTGAAAATACAAATATCAATATTCCTAGGAAGAGCACTTGAAATTCGACCACAATTACCGAGGACAATTTCCAGTCAGAGGATGTGTGCCTACCATCCAAACACATGCGAACACTAATAAACATGTTTTACTATACATTCATGCACCCAAAACCTATAAGAATGTTGTAACAGAGTTGTAGATTGAAAATAACGTAAATTAATCCGAGGACGTGTGTTTCAGGTCCTCCGATTGGAATTTGTCCTTGGTTGGTCATCAAATTTCAAGTGTTGGTCCTCGGATTGTATAGTCATACAAACACGCGCGCACACACACACACACACACACACACACACACACACACACACACACACACACACACACACACACACACACACACACACACACAACACAGTTTGCACAAAGTGTGGCCAAATTGTGGTAGCCTGCTTCTACAAACAAGCACAGTAAGCCAGCAGTGTCAGTAAAATTTCAATGTTTGTTTGTTCTATGAAATTATTACAATAATATGTAGTTATATATATTTGAATGTAACTTTGGGTTCCAATGCCTCAAAGTTCCCCCCCCCCCCCCCCAAAAAAAAACGGAGGGCCTATACCATGGAGTGTTGATGGTCCTTTGCAGATTTGGAGGAGGGTGGTGGTAAGCTAGCAGGCGTAAGCTCTTGTGTGCAAATCAGGGTCTGAACAATCTGTGGTGTGGACTACAGTGTGTCTCAAAAAAAAAGGTCCAATCGGGAGAAAAACACTTAAGGTATGTTATTTTCTCAAAAGGTATGTGTATTTGATATCATATTAAAGCACAATAAAGTTTCTTTCTGATAAACTTAGTCCCATTCAATGTGCTTTTATAAGTCAAAAGTTGTGATTACTTTTGTGCACACGTTTGTCCCACTTTTGTGTATTGGTCATAATGACAACTGAATTGGTGGTATTGTTACTTACAGAACTCATACAAATTGAATTATAAAAATCAATAATAAAACAAATAGCAAATGCCTTTTTTCCTACAATATTTATAGTTTATTTCTGATTATCTACTAAATAAAAAATCAAATACAAATAACCCTTACTCGGCATTGAAATGATATTGCCCATGTTCATGTCTTCCGTTTACCGTGACTGCATTCACACTGACATCATGGTGATATGCACATCTCATTCATTTTAGCCCTTTTGTCAAAGTTATGTACCTTCTTTGTACTTCAAATAATAAATAGGAAATCAGAAATGTACAACCTGAAAAATCTATTTGTTCAGCTAAATTGAACGATAACACAATGCTTTTCACTCTCTCATTTGGGGTTTAAACTGCATGCACATGTACACATACAGTATACTATACTGGGACAAACGCGATTTCGCGTCATTGCAGAAAATTCAATATATCTCAGGATTGACACAACCAAACGAAATGATATAAATTGCACTGGAAAGTATGTTTTTTTTTACTTTACGAAAATACCCATCTTGACTACGTTGTATGTAATTTTTAAATATTAAAAAATAATTTCCGAATGGACCATTTCTTTTGGAGACACACTGTACAGTGTGTCCCGGAAAAAAACGTCCCTCTGATAGACTGCTAAATTAAATCCAAAATCAAGTATCAATTTATATTTAGTGTTCAGATTTAGAAAGCCCAATTTATTTCCTAACTTTTGTGAAAATGTCATTGGTCTCGCTTCATTGGTTTGAAATACACAGACTTTTATGTAACAGCAGCGCTTTTCAGCCCATTCCAAGTTTGCATTGCTACATCAATGCATCAACCTGAAGGTAAATCAAGTGGAAGGACGTGCAAGATAACAATAAAATTTTCCAAGCTGGACATGGCTGGACAAACCATAAGTGGAACACACTCTGTGAAAGCAAACATGACCAGTGGAACAAAACTTTGATTAGTTTTGATTTAAAAGAGTAAATTAACAGTCGTTTAGATAATTAAAGTGAAGCCTGGAATAATGTATATGTCTGTAATGTTCTTTTTTTAAATCAAATTTGGAATGGGCTGGACAGCACTGGTGTTACATAAGAGCCTGTGTATTCAAAACCAATGAAGTGAGACCCTTGAAATTTCCACAGAAATTACAAAATTAAGTGGGCTTTCTAAATATGTAAACTTAATTGAATATAAAACTTGATTTTGCTATTCTGTGGTCTATTAGAGGGACATTATTTCTGGGACACGCTGTATAGGCCCTGTGTTATAGCTGCTATTGACACAGACTGAGAATGACCACATTAGTCAGGACTAAAGTCAGTGTGGAGTCTGTTAACTGTTGTCCAAAGTGTTAAAATACATGCAGAGTTTGTGCTTGCAGACTATTTAAAGGGAGAAGGCGCCAGCAACTAATAGGCATAAGTTTATTAAGTTAAGAAAATATTTGAGTTCTTGCCAACCAATCAGATTGCACGTGCACTGCAGGGAGCTGACCATGCGTGACCAATGCATGCCAAGCGACATGTGCTAGCCTCACCGTGGTAATGTATGCACTGTTTGAATTGTTAAGCTCCTCCCCCTATAGCTGTTTCTGCAAGTTTTGTCTCAGGGTAAAACTTACAAAGACGTAAAATAAACACAAATTAACTAATTTATAGGGCCTTGACGAGGGTGAGTATCACACAGTACCCCTTATTAAGGCTGTTTTTGTCACCATGTACCATAATTCTCACAATACTCACAATGTCATTTATTTTCTTAACTTATGCCTGTTAGTTACTGGCGCCTTCTCCCTTTAAGATACAGATGTCCTTCACTTCCCTGTGGAACACTGCCCCCAGCCACCTCCTCCCCTCTCCCCCTTCCCCCGGGTGAGGGGGGCTGTCGAAAAGCTAGGAAAAATATTACCCAAATGGAGTACAATTACCACCTACGCTGCTTTCCAAACACGTGGCAGTCTAACATTTAATACTTCTCAAATAATAATGAAATAAAACAAAGTGTCTTCTCAATAGAATATGTTTTAATATGATCTCTGTTTCACACCAGAACTTCCGAGCAGTCCAGTCAGTCTTGTTTTGGCAAGTGCTCCTTCATACATATGTTTTGTTATTTGTTATGAGCTGTAGCTTCCTAGTTACAAGCACTCTGCTCACTTTTGATATCCACAACATTGTTTTGATGGCCAGATCTGTGACAGATTTGTCAGTGTGGGTCGTCATTTCATTACAAAATTGCCCGGATATTATGGCGGGATGATCTGAATTACAGAAATATAGAAGAGTCAGTCCCTATTTATACTCATCACCTTGAAAAGTTGGAAAAAAAAAACATGTAACGTTTGTAATTCCTTTCAAATTGGTATATCTGAAAGATGAAATTCAATTAATTTGTTTACTAGTTTTAATGTATGTGGCTAGGATAAGTACTGTTTTTGATAAAGAAAATCATATACAAACAATAGGAATATCAAAGGTTTGTCTGTTTGTTTTGGTGTTGATGGCTTTTATTTTTGTTCTTAGTTGTAGTCTTCATTTTTTTTGGCTTTATTTCTCTTATCCTTTCTTGAAAAATATGTTATTTCAGGTGATGAAACATAAAAGTCAACCAGCATTTAAATCCATTATCATAAGAGTATATAACTGAACATACAAATACATTAGATAAGTGGAGTTACATACTGCAGAACGCTTCTGGTATGTATAGGCTATGATTAAACAATGCATTTTAATACATTTACATCCATACACCCATGTGTATGGATGTTAAATATTGATACTAATGTTAACTTTTAATCAACCATAGTGAAGAATTATGAATATACTTAAATTTCTTTGAACACAATCTGACTTTATTTTCAGTACAAAATGTGACTGTAAAACTATCCAATTAAAGGTACTGGGCATAAACATATGACCTTATTTATCCCTGTTTATCAGTCCCATCTTTCACCCCTAATGAGATAATGCCATCGTCCAGATATCAGTCAGAAGGTGTGATATTGGAAGATACCACACCACTATGAGGGTAGTCAAGTATAAAACACAGTCAGCTGGTGACAGGAGGGTTTTCACAAATAAGATTCCCACCAGTTCTAACACAATACAATATGGTGCATTTTCAACCCCCCCCCCTAAAAAAAAAATAACAAATGATGAAATTCTTGTCCCAGTTTATTTTTTCTGAATAACTAACCCCCCCCCCCAAAAAAAAAATAAATAAATAAATAATAATAATAATAATAAATAAAATTTAAAAAAAAGAAAGAAAGAAAAAAAAGACCAATATGGTCACTTTGTGGTCAGTGCCATCATGGGATAGACACCATCTGTGCAAGGCCTATATCATAAAAGCTGATTACAAAAGGAAATTCATTACTAAATAGTAAATACCAACCAGGACTTGGGGAATAAGAGTAAAGGCAAACACTGACATGCTCTGATGATTTCAATATAGTGAGCTTCACCTCTTATAGACTTATATCAACACATTTGATTATTACAAAAATACCATTTTCGCAAAGTGCACGAGTGGGAGAGTGTGTGTGTTTAAAGTGCTCATTATTAGTCTTGATTCCAGACTCTGTGACTATATCTTCTCTCGATGCAAGCATAGTTGCATGCTTCCAGACCCTGAAAAAAATCCTAAATCATGACACTAGTCTTTAGTAAAAGCATTTGGTTGAAGATAGTAGTTCTCCTTTCAATTACATGTATAAGTCCTGGTTTCAACTAAATGTCTGAAAGCCAGACTAATTGCTCATAGAATTTGATTCCAATCTACATACAGCTGTGCCACTCCTTCATAGAGCAATAAGAGTTTGATTGATTAGCTCTATACATGGAAGCCTTTCATGCACATGCAGTCTGGATGGGAGGTGGGGACCACAATTAAAGGTATTTTTTGTCTGGTAGCCCTATGTTTAAGGGCATCAGAAACATTACTCAAGTTTTAAACTGTTTATTCTTTTACCCGTATCTAGGGATATTCCAAAATAATATAGAAACTTAGACTCATTGTAAGTCTGGACACTATGGCTTGTCTTGCTACTGTGCTTGCAATTAATTTGCTTCGCTCTGATTTGGGATTGGGAGTGGGGCAAGTGATTGGGATTGTGGTATACAACAGACTACAGAAACATGAAACTGAAGGTGCCATGAAAACCTGGCAAATTATTGAATGAAGGGGCCCAACTAATATGTATCAGAGAGCTACCTCATATCATAACTACCAAACAATATTTCTTAGTATTTGGAGCAACTGGAATGGGTCATATATCCCTACCCCCACGCACTCCTCCCTGGCCACCCCACTCCCAGAAAGGTATCACCCTTCCAGTTGGATAAAGATTGAGATCAACCACAAAGTTACAAAAATTCTGAAAAAATGAACGCCATAAAACATGTTTCATCTATACACTATACAATGTCTGCATTTGGGCCTGTATGTACATGTGATTGGGGCTTGCATTTATGTTGTAACTATTGGAAGGAGACGACCAATTAGAATAGAGCTCTCTTGCCATTGAAAGAAAAATATTGACCATCTGTTGATATAGGAAAGTGTGAACCACAAATAACACGTCTACATCAGTACATGGAAATTGGAAGTCACAACTGGAGTACTGAAAATGAAGATTGTTCCCCTCTCTGGGGGAGGGGGTGGGGGTGGAACAGGGGCGTAGCGTACCGGGGGGGGGGGGCCTGGGGGCACATGCCTCCCACAAATTTTGTGTGCCCCCCGGTGCCTCCCACAAAATTATGAAGGAAGCAACAAAAAAAAAGGTGTGGTGTGCATATCAACTTTTCAACGTGTGACGTGACCAGCAAAATTTTGGACTTGTAATTTGGAGTAAAAAAATTTTCACAGGGGGTGAAAGAGTTGTATGTATTGTATGTACAGTTGTAAACCGTAACGCAAACCTGACAAAACACTAGAAGAGTGAAAGAGACAGAGAAATTCAAGTCTCTATGAACCACATTACAAATACAATATATGTTTGCTTATTACTGCCAACTAAAATCTTACCCTAATTGTTATATTATTTATCTCTGTAAACAAAATTAATAATTTATAACCTCCAACAGACTAAGCATAGGAGTAATACTAGCCTATATTAAAAGGCAGCCATATGACTATATATGCAGTAATTATCAACAGCTGACTGAACTGTAATTGACACATTTTAAATCTAATTACTTTTTATTCTAAAAAATGATTTATATATTCTTTAATGTGGTGTGCCCCTTTAATCTATCTTGTGACACATATGACCACGCAGCAAAGATAATACTATGGACCTTGCGTGTGATAGGGCATTTTTACCAAAGTTCGCTGCGGTGTACGTCACTCATTCATTAAAAAAAAAAAACTTCTAACCGCTCTGACCCCAACATATGGCGGAAATAGAAAATATTGATTAGTACACACTCCAGTACAATCAGATATTGAATTTTATCAGCATATCTTGACAGCCTTTCGTCATATGGCTTTGTATAATCTTGTGAGATTATCAGGTTCAATGTCAGAAACAATTCACAAGGTCTAATGTTAATTAGGAGTGGGTGTAGAGGCATGGCCAGATGGTTACCATTTCTAGGGACAGTGTATGTGGGGGTGGGGGTGGGGGGTGGGGGTTATAAGAGGGAGAGGGGAGAGTGACAAAACATGTAAACACAGATCTGAACTTAAAGGGAAATAGCACCACCAAAAGCAGTCGCCAATAGGCCTATGTGTTTAAATGATTTCTGCACTCGAGTTCATCTTTTGGGTTTCTGTCTGTGACAAAGTTTCATGGTAGTGACACAAGTGGGAGATGTCAAAAATGCCTCAAGAAACAAATGAGTTGAAACATATACCAATATATATATACACACCAGCTGGAAGGATTTGGCTTAAATTCTTGAGAAGAAACAAGCATTAATTTACCAGTACTAAATTAATCTCTGGCCCTGATAGAAATTGATCACATAGGAAGCTATACAACACATGAACATCACAGCATTTTCTGATAATACATGTAATTGTACAATAAAAAAGGAATTGCAGAGTCTAGTATAAAAATGAAACCCTGAAAAAATTGCAGTTCAAAACAATCATTAAGTGCTTTTAAAAAGTGAAAGTCATTGAGTGACCATTCCACTTTTCCCCCACAGATGGCTGTGTTGCATAATTTTCGTTCACTGACAATAATTTTGCTAGTGACAGCATAACTATCTGAAGTTTTTGTCTGCCAGGGTGTCTATTCAAACACTGTCAGATATGTCAGATAGCTTAGTTTGACAATTTTTTAAATGGGCTTCCACAAAGTTTATAATGTCTTTCGATTTTCACAAAAGACACTTCAAACATGGACCTACCATGCTTCAAACAATTACCTGATTCTGGGAGCATTGTGTCCATTTTCCAATCTTGCCATTTCCCTTTGATAGTTGGAGCTTCAAGGTGTATCTGTACAATGTATGCAAATACTTAAAGATTGTGTCATTGATTTGCACAGTCAAAAAACATCTATATGAATCAAATCAGCTGAAATCATATCCAATGTGAAGATTAATATAAATAAACACCTCTCATAGAGACTTGGGGTAAAATATTGAGTTTTGGTGAAAATCTGGACGGTTAAACTTCATCCTTTTCAAATTGCTCAGGAGCAATTTAAAAAAATCTGCGACGTCAAAACGTGCACGTGCCGTTCCAAATGGTCCGATCGGCCGTTAGCCAAAGTCGCGCAGGGGATAGCCGTTAACCAATTTAGAGGGCTGCGCTGGTCTAGCTTACGTGCACAAGTAACCGGCCTGGGAAAACTGGAATGGTCTTTCAATGATTTTTACTTTTTCAAAGGTAGTGGATCTCATTGGTAAACATCCCCGCTGACCAGGAAAAGATAACCCATGCCCTTAGGCTATTGATAAAAGGCATGTCTGTGAAATCTGGGGGTCAGTAATTACCTAGAATTTGAAAAATGTGAAAGAAAAACAATAGCCATTCAGAGTTTTACGGTCACTACAATTCCACTAAAACTGAGTTTCTAGCTCCTATATTTTGCTAAAGGTTCCCAGATGGCATTTTCTTGCAAATGCCATTGTATTTACACAATGTTAATTTTTAGGCATGCAAAACAGATGCCCTGCTTTTAAAGTACTTAATGATCATTTTTAACTGTAATTTTTTTCAGGGTTACTTTTTAGACCTAAGACACTAGTAGCATGGGAAATCATGTACCTCACACTTTTTAATGGAAATATTGTTATACGATGCCTTTAATGAGATTTTTAATTTTTGATAAATTCTTATGATCATTTAAAAATTGGAACACTGCGGTGTTTCATACAATCAACCCTCCATTTGTTTTGTAAACAAACTTAATTCAGAAAGGAAATCATGTGAAAAGGTATTAGTTTGAATGTACGAGAGATGAAGAAAATATTTCTTCAGGGAAAGCGAAAAATTAAGTAACAATTTGTGTACAAAACCAATTGAGGCCTGTCCATATTGTTGCCAAAATTGAAATTATCACAATTTTGAAAATTTAATAACCTGGTTCATGCCTGATTTTTCTCCCGGGGGCCACTGTCATATCATGCGTGTGTGAAAAAATGCATAAAAAGAGTTGTTTTTCACAGTCTGGCGATGTACGCGCGTACAGTGAAAAGGGTATCAAAATCGCCAAAATCAGGAAAAAAGGGTATACTTTTAACAGAGGGTTTACTTTAAAAGGGTATCTTTTCAGACTTGAAATACTTGTTTAGGGTATTCTGAGATTGACAGGTAAACATGTTTGGGGTCCATTTTGAAAGTCCATACACGCACATCGTGTACACCTAGTAATGGTAGTGCCCCCTCCCCCCCCCCCCCCCCCCCCCCGCCACCCGGGAATTTTTCTCAAACTTTCACTGATGTTTCCCTGACTTTTCAGTTTCTGTTCAAAACAACTTGCTATCATGGTGGAATTCCTATCTAACTGTATTTTTTTTTTTTTGTTAGAATGAGTTCTAATCCTAGCAAAAAGTTCATGTGTGAGAAAGTGCACAATTTGTCTGTCCCAAATTCACACACGTTAAAATAAACTGAGAAACCTTCAAAAATATAATCTTATTCAGATGGGTTATGACATACTGTATGCCATATGTTCTGTAATTCACCTCTAAGTTGAATAAGACAATATAATCCCTCCAGATGCATCATATACCCCAAAATAATCCCCTTGGTATGATATATTATATTTATAGAGCGATGAATATGATCCACAGGACTTCAACAAAAGTTAAAGGCACCATCATCAGATAATGTTTCCGGTTTTAAAAATCTGAGCTACATGATCTTCCATTATAGTGTCCAACTAGAAAACGTCAATGACGTAGCGCTCATCCGGCATCTCCCAACATCATATATCCGAAATTTCATGTGGTACAATTTTATACTGGTGAAAAGATTAAAATTTGATGTCCCGGAAGGAACATGAATATAAAAAAATTCGAGTGAGAAAAACATTAGTTTCATGCCCTGGAAGGGACATGAAAAAAAATAAAATAATAATATAATAAAAAATCAATTAATAACTACATGAATTATAATATGATTGCGTCCCCGGGAGTCCCTTCGGGGCTCCATACTGATTTTTGTTGTTGGAAAAAGCAGCATTTGAAGTGGAACCAAATTAATAGGTACTTGATATGAATAAGTACTGAAATAAATTTGTTATTTTTGGAATAAATTTGCATAAATTACCATAATTATTAATGGAGCAATCAGCTTAAAAATTCTGGGTAGAAGTTTAGTGTAACCAAGCTTACCTCTACCAGAAGCAAAAGCAAACTAAATCAAAAATTGGTTGAGAAATGAATGAGAAGAAGCATTTTTTAAAATTTTATTTGTGATTTTGAATAAATTTGCATAATTAATTTTAAATTTGCCTTAATTTGCATAATTAGTAAATTTCACAATTGTGTGAAGTCTTGAAGCCTCACCTAGCCCTATCAGATCAAACAAACAGAATGAAAATCGCGCCGAGAATGTTGAGAGAAGAAGCGCAATTTTTGTTATTTTTTGGATTAATTTTGCATTAAATTACCATAATTAATTAATGAGTATATTTCAAATTCTGTGTAGAAGCTTTAATGTGCATAACTCAGCCCTACCAAATAAAGTAATCACAATTAAAAATTGGTTGAGAAATGCAAGGAGAAGAAGCATTTTTTGTAGATTCTGAAATTGCATAAATTTGCATTAATTGATTAATTTCCAAAATTTGTGCAGAAGTCTTGAAGCCCTACCTAGCCCTATCAGATCAAACAAACAGAATGAAAAATCGCCGTCAAGAAATGATGCGGAAAAGAAGGCAATTTTGCTTATTTGGGGATAAATTTGCCCATAAAATTACCATAGATTAATCAATGGCGTATAATTTCAAAATTCCGTGTAGAAGTTTAATGTGCATAACTCAGCCCTACCAAAATAAAGCAATCAAAATCGGTTCGAGATGAAGGAGAAGAAGCATTTTTTGTGATTTCGAATAAATTTGCATAACTATTTAAAAATATAATGGAATTTCAGCATTCTGTGTAAGAAGTTTTAAAAGTACCCCCCACCTTAGCCCTATCATATGAAACAATCAGAATCAAACAATCGGTGAGAAATGACGAAGAAGTAAGCATTTTTCAAAACTTTGTGCACGGCCAACGGCCGGTACGGACGGCACGGAAGGCACGGCGGAACGCACCGCCATGGCATAAGCTCATCCGGGCCCCTTCGGCCGGCATGAGCTAAAAATCACACGCTGAAAAAATTGCAGTTACTAATTGAAAATCAATGAGTGACCATTTCAATATCTCCCTACAGACTCTTGTATGGTAGCATTTTTTACTACAAGGTGTTGATTCATGTGCTGATATGTGTACATATTTTGCTAGTGACAACATAACTGTCTAAAGTTGTGTGTTCTATGGTGTTTACTTGTCCATTCAAATGCTATTATGCAGGTCAAACATCTGAGTTTGATAATTTTTGTTTTAAATCAATGTTTCAACAATTTTTACATGAGCCTTTAAGCTAACACAATGATCTCGATTTAGTCTGATTTGCAGACTCTGAATGGCTCCCAATGTGGAATCTCAGTGCGCGAAGGGCACTGCATGGCAAAGTAAACCAAACTGAAATGGCTAGGAAAGCAGGATGCAGCTACAGTTGACATGCATGCATAAACCTATTTGCACAAATTGCATAGGCAAATATTATACAGACATGGTACACACACTGTGGGTCTGCTTTTATAGACTAGATGTATACTGGTGGGTAAGTAATCTATCCCAAAGGAAATTGTTGTTAGTCTCACAAGCAGACTCTGCATTACTAATGCGATGTGGACTTGTGAAGTGGTGCACGTGGCAACCAAAGCAAACAGGATGGGTATAAAGAAATATGATCTAATAATCTTGTGTCATTTTTTTTCTTTATGAAATATGTTTTCATTTGGGACACCAGGGGGTACAAATAATAATTGGGGGTGGGGTACTTGTTCCTCAGTCCCCATGCTCCCTGTATACCTGTAAATTATACACTATTATTTACTTTCCAATTTATTATTGAAGTCAGTGCCAAATATTTATCCAAGCCATGACAAGTTAATATCCCTGTGGGCATGATACACATATTTGTCACCATCTTCATTTTGTTACAATGTTGGGATGCATTTAACAAGATAATTCCCTCATCCAAGTAATTCAAATTTGGGCAGCATGTGTGTGTGTGTGTGTGTGTGTGTGTGTGTGTGTGTGTGTGTGTGTGTGTGTGTGTGTGTGTGTGTGTGTGTGTGTGTGTGTGTGTGTGTGTGTGTGTGTGCGTGCGTGCGTGTGTGTGTGTGTGTGTGCGTGTGTGTGTGTGTGTGTGTGTGTGTGTGTGTGTGTGCGCGCGCGTGCGTGCCTGCGTTCCCGTGCGTGCATATGGTTCTAATATCTGTGAGCCTGCATGCATGAAATAAAGG
>JZLH01S0307912.1:14210-26222 GCA_001188425.1 Eucidaris tribuloides
ACAGAATTGATATTAGCTCTTCTCTAAACATGCTGGTAATTCAATACTTGTGCACGTCAGTTGAAATCTTCTGCAGTATCGGTCTGCAAGGCATTAAACATGGACTTTTAGAACACAATTCTGTGCGCAAATGCATTTTTCGCCGATTGGACAAAAGTGGGTTGTGCTCACTCAAGCGTAAAATACTTTCAATACCAACAGTGTCGTCAGATAGCTTAGATCCAAAGTAAAATATTCATATAAAAAAATAATGTGAAGATCATGAAATTTTTGTGTAATAATTTTTTTTCTAAGTGCATACTTTTTTTGATACACACTGTATAGCAAACTCCCGGTCATCAACGACGCCATAATGTAGACATAAAGAGCGTCATTGGATGGCATTATCTTTTTTTAAAGACAGGAGTGCCAATGTTTATCCATCCAGAAAAAAACGCGACGATGGAGTTCATAAGAATTATAAAGAGTCAACAATTATATCAAACCGAGTATTTGTTTGCGGTTAATCATTGAAAGAAAAAGCAAAATATGGAAACAATACACCAGATATAGGATTTTCTGTTTACTAATGAACTGGACCTGTGGCTGGAAAATCGTATGTTCTATCATGCAATTGCAAATAATACTTTGATCACGCCGAAATCCCCTTGTGATATGAACGTATGTCTGGAATCGAATTTTGAATTTGTCATTAAATTAAATAATATAAATTACTAATTAATAATGATATGCATTCATGTTTATCCAGGTGCTATATTGTGCACCTATACACACCAAAGAAGCTCCTTTGCTCCCTTGATGGTGCGCGAAGACACCCAATGTATACATGACCCGACATACTTCTTGCAGCTGAGTCCTCTACTTTAGCCCTAAATTTAAAAAGAAAAGTCCATGTACGTGAGTTTTCAAGGTTCGTATCAATGTAATGGAAAAAAACAAATGGATTTTGAAATTACTTGCTTCTTGAGGCATTTCAGTGTTACCAATCATTTGCCCATTAGCCTTCTGTCAAGAGTTGTGGTCGCTCCGGCTGCCATGCACTCAAAACATTAATTTCTTCCCTACGGCCGCATTTGCTGTATTTCCCCTACTGAAACTACTTTTCCCCGTACGCCCAATAGGCCAATTTTTTTTCCTACGGCAGCTAATGTTACCCCTACAAAAATCCACTTTTCCCTATGGAAGGTACGTTTCCCCTACAAATAAACCTCAGTAAATGCAGAGATTTAGTTTTATCTGAGAAGTTGACACTGTGATCACCTCGACACAGTGCATGCGCGCATTACGGTTTACGATATAGTGACCCAAAATGTCCTACAAGATCGAATATAATGGGATTCCTTAGAAAATCTTTGAGATTTAAGAATATTTTTTGAAATTGCTCAAAAAAAAACTACAAATCATCCAAAATCCCCTACCTTCCCCTACGGAAGGTCACTTTTCCCCCTTGCGGGATTCCCTACTCTATATTTTAATGGTTAGGCATAAAATTCCCTATCACTGGTAGGGATTTCCCCTACAAGTGGCAGCCTTGGGTGCTCCTGTTCCGGGAACGGCAAATTAGCGGGGAGGTAAATCCGCCACTGTTTTTTATTTGCTCATAGAACTAATGTAACATTTCAAATCACTTTACCGAAACTTCTGTTTAAACTGTTGTTGTTGTTTGTTTTTTTTTTTTTTGGGGGGGGGGAGCTAATGGGAGCTTCATCCGCGGCCAAATCTGAGGTCCAAAATTTTTCAATGTCAGCTCAGTTGACAAACAGTCTTTCAAGGGAGGGAGGGTGGTACGGACGTAAACTTTTTAAAGTCCAAGTCCGAGGTCCAAAATTTTGTCAAAGTCAGCACAGTCGTCGTTTAACGATCAGCTCAGCCGCCGAAAAGTCCCCCCCCCCCGTAGAACCGCGCCTGTCGAAAGGTTCTACCCTTGGAACAACCTTAAAGAATAGACCGTTTATTGAAACCGTTTTTTTTTCTAAAATTGATTTCATATCGCTTATGTTATTGTATTTACTGTATTTTTCCATGCCAAATTACAGTGAATTTACGTCATGTTATTAATCACAATGTAGGAAGCTTGGCGTTCTCAAGTGGCGACAAATGGAAGGAACTTCGACGCTTTGTTTCGATCGCTTTTCGCCAGTTCGAGGTCGGGAAGCAGAGCTTGGAATCGGTCATTACCAGTGAATCGGAAAGAGTTTGTCGTGCCTTCAGCGAAAAGGCAAAACAAGGGTGCGTAACGAATTGAGGGCTCTTAAAGTCCTAATCCAAATTGCTTCTTTCACCTTTCTGATTGGGCAAAACGTACTAGGGATGGTTGAAACCTTAATAAAGTTTCTTTTGGCCAAGAAAGGTGAAAGAAGCCATCTGAATTACGAAGACCAATCCTACAGTGAATATAGGAATCCAGGATACACATTGTTACCTATTTATGGCCCAGTGATCACAAAGCTCCATCCATGTGACAGCTGTTGTGAGAAGAAATAATTTGCCTTGTTAAAAAGTTTACAAGACTCTTCGTCGTCAACGAAAACGACGAAGATATCCATTTAAATGGTTGAAGCATTAACGGCATTAATGATAATCAATATAGTGATGCAGTGAGTTCTTTGCCTTTCATACGTGCGACGCTGGGTTCGATTCCCGCTACCCGCACGTTCGTCTTTCAGCGAAGCAATTTATACTTATTGCTGCTCCTTTGTGAAAACAGTGTTTGTCACTTAAGCGACCGCACTGGGCAAATAAGACGTTGTTGCAGAAATACAATTATTGTTCCAGGTTGTGATTGTTTGAAAGTTTCCTTACGATTTCCCTTTACACCCAACTATATCTGTATATAGGTTGTGTGGTCGTACCTCCTTCGACCCACATCACATCATCAACAATGCCGTCTCCAACATCATCTGTAGCATGTGCTTCGGTCGAACCTACGAATACTCGGATCCCGATTACCATCGCATCCTCACCATAGTCGGCAACTCCTTCAAGAGTCTCTCGCCGTCGGGGTGGCTGCTAGTTTCCAAGAGTCTCTACTACACTCCACTCTACCGTGAAGTCCGCTACAACCTGGATGTCCTTCAAGAATTTATCCGCGGTCTCGTCCGACAGCATCAGGAGACGTATGATCCGGATAATATGAGGGATATCATGGATATGTATCTCGCAGAAGTGAGGCAGTTGAAAGATGCAGGTACCGAGACCACACTCAAGGTATTTCATTGTAACACATTAAATTATTTTTGTAATGTACCATACTTTTGAATCATTTCGTCGTAGTACTGCATGGTTAGGTGCAGTCTTCTGCAGATGATGACTTTGTGCATTTTCTTTATTCACGTGATAATGTATTTTCTAAGCAACTGCAGAATACTCTTCTACGATAGAGCGTTGTGCGCTTCTAATGTCGTAGATCCTTTACCCTAGCCACTAACCCTCACGCCAATCCCAATTCTATAACTCCAATCCTAACTCTAACCTCTAACCCTCCTCCAATCTTCACACAGTCGGCCCAACGATTGCAACAATCAATGTGATATACCGTCACCTTGTACTTTATTGAATGTCTGTAATAGTGGTGGGAAATGATAGGGCTATTGACAGGACCCAAATAATAAAACTAAACTGAGCAGATCGCTGATGGTCATCAGTGGAAAGTCAGCCACACTATTTCTACGTCTTTGCAGACCGTTGGCTGACCAACCATATCTTGTACTGAGAAGTTGTGGAGTATTCTGCAGCTATTTTCACTTATACTCATTAGAAGGATAGCGTAGCCATTTAAGGACCAGTCACATGTATACCGAAAGAAAACAGAAAGGCAATTATAAAGGTGCCCTTTACAAGGAGGTGCCTCCTCTGAAATATTTCATTCAAGAGACAAGTTCATTGTAATCAGTTTATGTGTTCTACGGACGACTCCCACCTGGCAACTCCCCCGACAGACAACTCACTCGGATGACCACTCGTATCTTCAAGGACAACTCCCCATAAGGACGGCTCCCATGGTGGACAACTCCGCTTTGATCAACTCTCCTCTAGAACACCCCTTCCCCCTGCAACTCTCCAAAAGACAACACCCCTGGAGGAGTTGAAATATTTTCAGTATTTAAAATTTGACTAGTTCTCTGGGAGAGTTGTTCTCCGGGGAAACTGTCATCTGGGAGAGTTGTCCTATAGGGAGGAGATGTCCCCTAGGGGAGTTGTCCTCCTGGGAAGCCGTCATCTGGGGGAGTTGTCCTCTGGAAAGATGTCATCTGGGAGAGTTGTCCTCCGGGTGACCTGTCCTCCGAGGGAGTTGTCCCATGGGGCAGTTGTCCCGGGAAGCTGCCATCTGGGGGAGTTGTCCTTTGGGGGTAGTTGTTGGCTGGAAATCGTCGCCGGGGGAGTTGTCCTCGGGGGAGTTGTCCTCCGGGTGAGCTGTCGTCTGAGAGAGTTGTCCTTTGGGGGTAGTTGTTGGCTGGGAATCGTCCTCGGGCGAGTTGTCCCCGAGGGAGTTGTCCTCCGGGTGAGTTGTCCTCCGGGTGAGCTGTCCTCCGAGGGACTTGTCCTGATACGGGTTTATAAATTAATTCTATAGGAGGACCACATCTGGAGAGGTGTCTTCGATATTTTCCTAGCAGCCTCCGAGTCCATGACTGCAGCCCTGCGTTGGATTCTTCTCTATCTAATAGCCCACCAAGAGATACAGGACCAGGTATGTGATTTTGAAACAGCCATTGAAGTTCGTAGTCATCTTAGAACTTGTGTGGATCACCAAATACCTTCAAGAAAACTTACAATTCAGTTGAACCATAATGCTTTCCATGGCACATCTGCATTAAAAAAATTGGTCCTTGCAGTTATTTTTTCACTTAATGAACACAGTGTGAAATATATAACCACAGTGTAACTATGTGAAAATGAGCTAAATCCAAACAGTACCACAGTGTGTTCATACTGCGTTCACTCTGAATACACTGTAACGATTGTTATTTTATGTTATATATCTATTTCACTTTGGGGGAGTCCCGAACTGATTTGAAAGAAAACTACATGGTCCTAGATTGACGTTTATAAAACAAATGGGAGACACGAAGGAAGGTGTAATTTAAACAGGGAGGAGGCTACACTGCAGTGGCGGATCTACGGGGGGGGGGGTAGGGGGTTTAAGAAAAATACCATCATGTCTAAAAAGCATCGGAAAGCACTACAAAGCCTTAAACTTGGCATAAAAAATAATACATTATTAAACATACACAATTTTCAATAATTCAGTGTACTTCGCGCGCAAAATTCTGCATTGCAGCTTGAAAAATGTTCATCTTTTTTTCACTCCCCCCCCCATCCCCAAAATGGATCGACGCCCCTGGGTCAAACTCTCCCCTTAGCAAAAGGCTAGATCCGCCCTTGCACTGAGAGAGTGAAGCCTTATAGGAAAATGGCAAGACTGGAGGTAGCCCTCAATTTAGGACACAATGGTAATGAAATCATGTTCCTCTTTGTTGTACGATTATTATAGAAAATGTTGCGACAGTGAAATTTGTTGTGTAGCTTTCTATGGGATCGTATTTGATCATGGCCGGAGATTGATCAATACAGATAAATGAATGCTTGTTTCTCCTCAAGTAAACAAATCCAAGACAAATACTTACGCCTGCATAATGTTTTAACTCATTTGGCTCTTCAGCCTTTTTGACTTCTCCCAGTCATGTCACTGCCCTTTAACATTTTCAACAAGAGTGGCGGTTTCAATATTCCTCTTATTTTCACAGATTAGAGACGAGATCTATCGAGTGGTTGGACCCACCAGAGACCCGACGATCAAGGATCGCGATAATCTCTTAATCCTCGAAGCCACCTGCATGGAGGTACTCCGACTACGCCCTCCAGCGCCGATGGGAGGGCCACGTCAAGCCCGACATGACGTCACCGTCAATGGTTACGTCATCCCAGAGGGTACGCTCGTTTTGACCAATGTCTGGTACCTGCACCACAACCCGGAAAACTGGCGGGAGCCAGAAAAATTTGACCCGACGCGATTTTTGTCAGACGACGGGAAGGAACTTGTGAAGAATCCAGCTTTTATGCCATATGGAGCAGGTAAGCATAACTATCAAGAGATGTTTGTTATAAACCTCTTTGGTTTTGAGAACGCTACGCGTGCATAGCTGGAGGGGGGGGGGCTTCTACAGCAAAAGGTGACATAATAGCCCAGGTTTACAGCTGTTGCAGAATTAAAGGAATGCATAGATAATGATTTTGGTTATGGTTATACTCTTGGAAGTCCCCCACCGATGGGGGGGGGGGCAAAGCGATTTCTTGTTCCCAAAACGGGACAGGTATATATCAACATACATGTAATGCAAGAGTATGTTGGTTTGAATGTATGGATATTAAAACGCACGTCTTTTTTTTTTTTTTAGGGGGGGGGGGTAAGTCTATTTATAAGGTTAAATCCCTTATACTTTTCCACAAAACCGTCGAAGGTTGTGCTATGCCTTGTGATATTCGCAATGCGGTATCGAAAGGCTTTTGTCTGAAAGCTAAGGGTAAACCCAGGGGTAAACTCAAACTCTAAGAAAAGCTGGTTCACGAAAGGTTCCTATAAGAACCATTATATCACAATATAGGCACTTTTTTTGCATATAAATTTTGTGTGCCTGTTAGCACGTTTCGGCATAGACAAGCTTTCCTAAAAACTACGAATATGGGCAGCATAGTGCTATACCACGGCAGCCATCATGAATTCCAAGATGTATGTCATCAGAATGAATTTTTACTCCCACCATCAATTTCCTCTACCCCCAAAATATGCATGGGTAAAGTGTGAAACATTCCTACAGATCTTGCTTAGTACCATTTTGAAAAAACAAGATGGCTGTTAGAAAAAGATTTCTGCTCAAATGCCAACTTTGGTTTTGGTGTGAAGTGGAATCTGGGCTTTCCAAAAAGATGTCAAAAGTTACAAATCTCCATCGATACCGAAGGAAAGTTTGGAACTTAACGTAGTGAACCTGAATATAATACGCCGCATCAAAACGTTATCGCTATATTGTGATAAAAATGGGGTTCTTAAAGGGTTTCCAAGTCTTTAAAAAAGTGCACTTCTAAATGAAAAAGGGAAACATAATGTTAAACTTTTTTCAGTCTTGTACTGATGGTGATTATTGTTTTTGTCTCCCATAACAATAGATCACTCCACCAATTTATAATCACCCTATGTGGTAGCCCAAGTGAAATTTTACCCATAAATATTTTGTAATCATTTGAATAACGGGCAAACAAATAATTCTGTTTTTATTTCCAGAGAAGATCAGTAACTTATTATTGAGGATTTGTCATAATTACGAAAGACAGGGACTACAGAAAAGCGACCTTAATCACTATTACCCGTGTAGGTGTCCAGTCCTGTGTAGTTTGCATATTGATATGACAACGCCGAACATGGGAACTCCGGCTTTACGTCCTATCCAATGGACGGGGTAATGGGGAAAAATGCCTTACCCAAAGACACAACCGCCATGACGTGGACTCGAACTACGGAACTCTAGATCGAGAAGCCAAAGTCTTATCCACTAAGCCATGACGCCTCCCCTAACTTGTTCTCGTCTTCTTCATCCATAATACAGGCCGTCGGTTGTGTGTCGGTGATCGCATTGCCCGGATGCAAATGTTCCTCTTTTTGACCACAATGCTGCGGAAATTTAAATTTTCGCTGCCAGAGGGCGTCCAACCAGATTTTAATATCGACGGCGGGAATTTTACTCTGTCACCGACTCCGTTCAGCATTGTCGTGGAGGAAGTTAACTTTAATAATTTGTTATAGAGGAAACTACGCCGGAATGAAACAATATTATCCAGCTATATGTATCATTCGAAACTAATTCCAATTTAAGACAAGAATATAAGTATACGTGGTTTTTAATCTGTATATTTGCTAGTGTGCGTGATATTCCTGAATGGTATAATCACATCCCACTTTATTCAAGCTGATTTAACTCTAAACATAAAAAGAGTAATTACAGCTCCAATGACTTTCGTGTATTGTGTGGTGCATTTTTGCACCTTTTGCAATGTAAAATTTAAGTTATGAATATTTGGGTCGGGGGGGGGGAGCACTGTCATTACAAGGTGTACACCATGCACGTGTATGGACGTTCAAAATGGACCAGTAATTATCTGTCCATCTCAGAATACCCTAACAAATATTAAAGTCTGTAAAGATACCCTTTCAAAGTAAGCCTTCAGTTGAATACCGTAAACAGGTATTCAAGTCTGAAATGATACCCTTTTAAAATAAACCTGTTAAAAGTATACCCGTTTTTTCCTGATTTTGGCGATTTTAATACCCTTTTCACAGTTCGCGCGTACACCGTCCGAGCGTGGAAAAACAACCCCTTTTACACGGTGTTTTTTTCACACGGCGCAGGCTGCAACATTTGTAAGTGGCGGTTAGCCCCCCCCCCCCCCCCCCCGGATTTGGTGTTAGGAATTGGCTTATCATGGAAGTTCCGGCACAGATCGGTACGAAGACACGTCTGTAACAGTATTATTGATACGGATGTTATGCCGTAGCCTTTATATTAGATCGTTTCAGAGTACGAATTTTCGTTATTGTTCATCACTTTTTCTTATTAGAGATATAGAACTAGATAATACCTGCCTACAGAATCCGTGGACCGTGAGCATTCAAACCTTCAAACTTTACGATAGCTGGAAAACTAAATAATAAACAAAATAATAAAACTCGATGTTTTCGTTATTTGTTTTATTTATACCAACAGCCAAAATTGAAAGGTGATAATCATGATTATAAATAGAGTAATTCCCATAAACATCGTTAAAAATAATCTTTCTGTTAGGTTCTTTGTGTGTGTGTGTGTGTGTGATGTGTGTTGTGTGATGTGTTGTTGTGTGTGTGTGTTGTGTGTGTTTGTGTGTTTGTGTGTTTGTGTTTGTGTGTGCGCTGTGTTATGCGGTGTTTTGTGCGTGTCTGTGTTTACGAGTTGCGATCATCAGGACTGGTATTCACCTTATGTACTTTCATACTGCTTTGGAATTGTGTACACGGAAATCCTTATACTTTTATATTATTCATGTATTTTTAAAATTATGACTATCACTAATATAAACTATATTTGAGTATATTACAATGTTTATATACGTGACTTAAATATGCTGGAATAAAATTCTATATCTCTTTTTAAATGCGTGGTGAGAAGTGATGCTTGCCTGAATTTTTATTGGGAGTGACTTTGTTTCAATGCGCGTATTTTAGTGATCACTATAAGAGTTTGATTGCAAAAACGGGTTAACTCTATTTCTTACCAAAATAGAGTTATTAACATCAACAAATTTGCCACCTACGTACCTATCGAAAGTATAAAATTTGAAGCTAAATTTTGCAAGCAAGTACAAAATATATTGGGTTTTACTTTTATTTTTTCCATAGGCGCGTGTACAAACTCGGACTGAGAACTGCATTTTTTTCTCCAGAATATCTTTAGTGGAGTTATCCCGTTTGGCAATCAAACTCTTCATTTTAAAACGTGTCACAACAATAATCAGTTATTTAACATTCTAAATTACAATGGTTTAAAATAAACCCTGAAGGGCTGTGGTCAGGGACTAGTCGATTTGGGGATTTAGATTGAAATCTTTGAAACGATTTGAATTTCAAGCATTTGTGACTGAAATATAATATTCTGAAACATCGTTTAATTATCATGTTCTAATCATCTTTACATACATTTTTAGATTACTTTAATGAGGCAAAAAGTGCAATACTATACCTATTTCTTTTTTCCACATTTTTATTTCTTTTTACTCACCTGGCAGTAAAAATACGATAACTAGCTATTAATATTGTTATAATGGTGTAAACAAAATTCAGTGCAGAGCGAATGAAATTATTCACTCGTTATCTGCATGATTTCATTACAATATTTCAATTTCATACAACATACCAAATTTACCAAATTTAAATTCATTTCATTAACATTTACAGAATAATATGGCCAACCAATATTTTCTCTTTATGGGTTCTACTAAATTCAAACAAATGTATAATTTTCAATATTTTTTCTTTCAAAATGTATGTGTCTTTATGTATTTTTATAATATGCCTTGCGTTTTTGCCATATTCAAAAACATCCTAGCCTACTGTACATATACTTTTTGTTAAACCATGTTATATGTCAATAAAGATGAATGAATTTAAAAAAAAGTTAAGATTTAAATCTAAATCCCAAAATTGACTGGTCCCTAACCACAGCCCTTCAGGCTTAATTTTAAATCCTTGTACTTTAGAGTGTACGTCATAACCTGGCCTGGGATCTCGGGGAATGTCATATTTTCACACATTGTATCATCTAAACCTTGGTCCCTGATATATCGTGGGTTGAGAGACTTTACTCTGAATCCTCGAGAAGGAAAAAGTCGCTAACAATGTACAAATACGATTGCATTAACGCCCTTTTCCTTCTCAAGGGTTTAGAGTTAACGCTGTTCTCAATCTCACAATAAGGTGTGTTCACATCTACCAACGATGATGGGAAGGTCGTTAACACTGTACAGACTCTATGGCATTAGCGCCCTTTTCCATCTCAAGGGTTTAGAGTTAACGCTCTTCTCATTCTCAACCAACGATAAGGTGTGTTCACATCTACCAACGATGATAGGAAGGTCGTTAATACTGTACAGACTCTATGGCATTAACGCCCTTTTCCGTCTCAAGGGTTTAGAGTTAACGCCCTACTCATTATCAATCAATGCCGTAAAATTACACAATCCAATGTCCAGTTCTTGGCCAACAAATGTTTAAACCCTGCTTTATAAGTTTGTAAACGTATGTAAATTTGGTTCTACTTTCCACTTTGTTTGGAAAATCTTGACAACTTCATTTGACACTTCACTTTCTCACTAACGTGATCATTTGAAAAATAGAGTTAGGAAATTACATGATTAATTTGTCCAGATACAAGACTGGTATTTCTTACAGCTAAGGTACACACGTTTTAATCAAAGAAATGCCTTTAAAGAGATACAGTGTGGATATCAAACCCGAGTAGATCACTTCACCACGTACAAACACACACACACACACATACACACACACACACACACACACACACACACACACACACACACACACACACACACACACACACACACACACACACACACACACACACACGACACACACACACACACACACACACACACACACACACACACATCACACACACAAACACACACCTATACTTACACAGTCACATACACATCACACGCACATAGTCTCTCACACAAAAACACACACATATACACACAAGAATGAAATTCTAACTGTTGCAGTCATTGAGATAGTTTGCTTATAAAAACATGTAGATATTTCTGCTTATTTGTGTTCATTAAAATCTACAACACCATAACGTATATACATACAAAATATATAATTATATAGCAAGATATAATAGCCAAATTGGTGAAACTCTTATAATAATAAGATATCAATCAACAATTAGCACGTTGTTGCTTAGAAACATCGGATGTCAACATTTAAGGAGTGCCATTGTATTTTCCCTTTATCATACACCTTAATTAATTTGGGGAAAACGAGAAATCATTTTTATTTTCATAAAGTGTCAGACAAACATTTGAAAAGAAAATATAGGGGCCTAGCGAACCTTAACCACCAGCATGCATTTAAGATGGCGCTTTCCGTTTTTGTAAAGTGTTTACACTTTAGCACATTCTGGTTACTTGAACAATATTTGATTTGGCGTTATATTTAAACTCCATGGTGCATTATTAACACCTAAGGGCGCCGTCCTCTCACAAAACCTAGAGTCCCTATACAGGGTGGCCCAGAAAGAATGCTACGAGTATGATCGCTAATTTCTTCACCATTATCGGCAAACTGCCATTATTTTTTTTTTCGTTGGTTAGACCATTTTTTTTTCAATAAAATGATACCAAGATCATTGATTTTGAGTAAGGCGTTTTGATTCTAGGGCCATTTTTCGGAGGCAATGCTAA
>JZLH01S0307949.1:10928-28039 GCA_001188425.1 Eucidaris tribuloides
TTTTGCCTCTAATTATGTGCTCACTCATGCATGACTTGACGGACCAATCACATTTTCTCACAGAATTTAGTCAAATAGTGCAGAAACATCCTTGCCAAATAATTGAGCTCAACGCCTTTCTTTTTCAAAGTTATCGTATTTTGAAAAAGGGGTTAGTTACTTTTTTTGTTGTGTTTATTACAACATTGTATGGGCAAATTGCGGTTACACCAAAATCAGTTCTATTTTTCAATTACAGAAGAATGCTATATATGTATTTTGTACTAGATCTCATTTCTTAGCTTGCAATGTTCGTTTATTCTTTGAACTTAAAACACAACTTTTGATTTGAACACTATTCTAGTAGCAGACATTATATGTTCGAGTACATTCATAACTGCCACCATCATTTCATAACATATTTAAATAAATACTTCTGTCCTTTCGTACCCTACTCTTATATATCTGGCAACTTCTATTTCACAAACCCCAAATTATTATCAACACACAAATCTTTCACACATTCTGGTCTGGACAATTGGAATAATTTTCCCGAAAACATATAAGTCTTCTTCAACCTTCTACTCCTTAGAAGCTATATACTTAAACGACAAATAATACAATCACACGCTCCACACTCTGTAAACTAAGATGAAGATAATGTAGGGGCCTATACGTAATTTTTATGTTTGTTTTCATCATAATGTATAATTGCTTCCTGCACCCACACTTGTAATTGCACTGCACCCAAGAGAGTTATGTCGCCGATTTTTTTTATTACTATTTTTTTTTAATAAGGCCCCATCCATGTTCGGTCTTACCGCTCACGATGGTGGTCTCCTGCATTCCATTATACATGTATCTCTCATTTATTGAAAAATATCTACTACATATTTCTAATCCTATTTGTATGTTTAAACAGGGGCGTCGATCCATGTTTCGGATTTAGGGGCAAAAGTGAAAAAAATGTCCAAAATTGTCGGCGAAATTGACAAATTTGTATGTTTAATAGTATTTTTTATACCATGTTCAATGGTTTTATAGTGCTTTCCAATGTTTTTTAAAACATATATTTTCAATGCATATTATAAATTTTGTTGTCAAAATTATTGGTGGGGGGGGAGGAGGGAGGGACAAATCGATATGTTTGCCCCCTGTCCAATATTTTCATTGGTGGGGCGATCGCCCCCCCCCCCCCAGGATCGACGCCTCTGTGTTTTAGTATTATTTCTCACTATTTTCTACGTGTGTAATACTTTTATTTAAATTAAATTAATTGCATTTGTCATTGTTTATATTTGCTGGAATCTGAATTTTGAAGACGGCCCGTCCCTTTTGCAGATCACCAAAAAACTGCCAAAACAGCAAAATCTAGAGTAAGACAGGCAAGCTGTATACTCAAAATTTAAAATTCATAAGTCATGTAGAATTCAAATAATGCACATAAACGATGCCTAATTAATAGTCTATGTCTCAGGCTTTTGTTTGTTGAAATGTTGAAATGTTAACATGTTGAATTACCTGTATACAAATATTACAACACAAATTATGAACATAATTTGTACTTCAGAAGCAATCATTTAACATTTTTTACTTCATAAAAATTTAGGACTTCATACACGATAACATAATGGGAACTGTAACAAAGACAAAGACTTTTTTTCGTGGTACGAAGAAAAGTGATTTTGAAATTTAACGGCAATTTTTTTTTTGCAAATAAAGCAAGCTTCCAATTGTTTCAGAGATGGACTTACATCATATTTTCTTCAATTTATTGTGGTGATTAGCGATCCAAAATTTTAACCTTGTAAAGGGACGGACAATCTTTAAATTTGTATTTGTTTGAACGCAGAAATAAAACCAAATAAACAAAACAAAATAAAGACTTCAAGTATTAAACCATTTCACCCTGTCATTACCAATCATTACCTCTCGGATACATGCTACATAATTTTAGTATATAATAAATAATTACTGGCAACATCGGTCCGTTAGCCTTCTAAATGCACATGGGAGTTCATCTGAGAAATAGCTTCCGATATCAAACGACTAGAAGAACAGTTTAAAGAGCGTGTCCATAATTTGCGTACTTCGAAGTTAACCCGTTGCCTCCGAGATTCTGAAAATCCCATAGAGTTAACACAAGGCACATCCGGTTCCCGTAGTCAACAGGTTAACTTCCATCCATATCGGTTTGCGCACAACGATACAAATGTGCTAATTTTGTAATCAACCAAGTTGTTCCAAGTTGTTAATATTAATGAGCCATACATCATCGGCCGAACGAGATTTCCAAGGTCACGAATATTAATGAGCCTGCCGAATCTACGCCAATATAATCTCAACCCAATTACAGCGTCGAATCTGCCGTTTGCTGTTCGTCTGAGAGCATAGGTCCAGAAGTAGGATTTGATTTGGACTGTAGATCGATAGTGCTGCTTTTCTTATCACCCGAAGGTTCGGAAGCTCGACGTAACCGTCTGAATGCAGAGCGCCCACATCGGCAATATCCCGCCAGTTGCTTTCTTATAGTTGGTTGACGCAGGCCGTAACATACGAAAATGAAGAATCCCTGAAACGAGTTCAGAACGATGAAAATAATTTGGAAGATCCTATTTCCAGATCTGATCAGAAGTAGGTATCCAAACGCCCATGTCAGACCAAGAAGAAGAAAGATGCAGACAGCATTCTGGACACGCTTTACGCGTTCTTGGTAGGTTTGACGTTCGGTGGCAATCTTTCCAGGTACCCTTCGGCTCAAGCGTATGATAACGAGGACAAATACGACGATGTTGACGATTACAATTAATGCCACTGGTATAAGCACGCCACCAACGGTTGGCCATTGATCCAAGAAACAGCTATTTCAGTAAAAAAAAATGAACGTAAATAAGTTAGAGATGCAGATAAATAATAAACGATATCTACACACTATTCAGTTTGATCGTTTAAACCCGTGTTTGTAGTTCGTTTTTAAACCACTTTAAACACCATGATAACATGAAGGATAATGAAAGACATGTGTGCTTTATAGATGATACTAATATAAATTTTCAGGCACATGACATTGCTAACACACACACACACACACACACACACACACACACACACACACACACACACACACACACACACACACACACACACACACACACACACACACACACACACACACACACACACACACACACACACACACACACACACACACACACACACACACACACACACACACACACACACACACACACACACACACACACACACACACACACACACACACACACACACACACACACACACACTACTCACACGGTTACAATAAATTCACAAAATGGGCCAATATCGTTTTACAGATAATCGTTCGATTTAAAATGTGTGAACCAACAAAAATCGTGTACCAGAACGAATTCACATTTTTCATTATTAGTTTGATATTTAGCTAACAGGAAATTGACTACAAATTATGCATACGTGCATACACATATACTATAAAGATAGATAAATACATACATAGTTACATACATACATACATACATACATACATACATACATACATACATACATACATACATGCAAACAAACAAAAATGGATATACTCAAATCAACAAATAAATAGAAATACATCACTGAACAGTAAGACGACACATACATCAAAACTAAATTTAAATAGAAAAAATAATTAACTAACTACACTATATAACTAAATGAATAAATATATAAATAAATAAACAAACAAACAAATAACTAACTAACTAACTAAATAAAAAGATATATAAACTGCCCAATACTCACACATCTTGAAGGGCAAAGTTTGTCCGAGCGATCGCTCCAGTCAGAATCACAACAAGGGCCGGAACACCTTGGAAAATAAGATACAAAATGAAAATGAATCACACCTTTCGTATTATGTGTCCTGACAAAATAATTATATCTGATATGAAGGTACTAAACTATTGAACATTCTTAGCCCATTTTTGAAAAACGTAAATACATGAAGTGCATTCAAATCAAAATTCAAGTAACATTTGATCAATTCTTACCAATTTTGCGCTGCGTATGCTTTACCTGTCCATCTTTTTAAACTCCTAATTTAATATTATAATTTATTGATTAGCCTGTATATATGTGTGTTTCATGTTTGTGTGTTACTTTAGTTTCGCTTTAATTTCCTTTATCATATTTTTATGTGTATTCTGTATTTTTTATCCTGTATCCGCTGCAATCAAGCAACTCGCTTTCTTTGTCAATTCCCCTGTCACAATTTGTTTATTGTAATAATTGTATTTTTTTAATGAAATGAATGAATGAATAAAAGTGACTTGAAGGGTATAAAATCGTTTTCAGTAAAAATGTAGAATGTATTAAGTTATAAGAAAGGAAATCCACATTCAATAAAAAAATCTCTCGAAATCGGAAAATAAATATCTTAAAACTGATAGAAGGTAATGGTAGCATAATCATTTTACTCTCATATGAGATATTGGTCTTTCACATTGGTCTGAATTCAGTGAATGCAGGCAGACAAACTAATTAAGGAAAATTTGAGCAAATTTGGTTTTAGCATTTTTGGTTTAACGATCAATCAGCTAAAAATATGTTTAAATATATTGGTTATGTCTATCTACATCCGATCTATCTATCTATCTATCTATCTATCTATCTATCTATCTATCTATCTATCTATCTATTTATCGATCTATCTAATCCGTTTATCTATCCCCTCTTTACAAGCCACCTGACTACAGTGGCACCCAGGGGAAATAATGTGGCCTTTATAGATTCCTCACCTCCAAAAATTTAACCCTGGTGCCGCCCCTGAGTCAATTTCATTTCAACTTAGTAATTATCTGTTCTGCATGGGGGATTGATCAGTATTCGTAAGAAATGTGCACTTTAAAACAGGGCTACGCAAAAAGTAAAAATATTCCTAACTTTTGTCCAGAACTGACTTTTATTGTCCACTATCGAGTGGTTTCCGCAAAACTAGTTGTTTCCCCACATATACAGCGTGTCCCAGTAAAAATGTCTCTCTCGTAGACAAGAGAATAATTACCAGAATCTGGTTTTATACTCAAATTAAGTTTACATATTTAGAAAACTCATTTTCTTTTCTAACTTCTGTGAAAATATCATTGGTCTCGCTTCATTGTTTTGAATACACAGTCCATTATGTAATATCAATGGTTTTCAGTCCATTAAAAGTTTGCAGTGCTTCATCAATGCATCAACCTGGATGGTAATCAGGTGGAAGGATGTGCATTAGAACAATAAAGATTTACAAGCTGGACATTGAAGGACAAACTTTAAATGGAACACATCATTATGAAGGCAAACATGACCAGTGGATCTGAATTTTGATTACTTAATAACAACAAGAACACAGTCGTTGACATGAAAGTGAAGCATGGAATAATGCATGGTATGTCTGTAGTGTGCATTTCTTTTTAGTAAACTTGGAATGGGCCGGAAAGCACTGCTGGTACATAAGAGCCTGTATATTCAAAACCAATAAACCGAGACCTTTGAAATTTTCGCAGGAAGTAGTACATTAAATGGGCTTGCTAAATATGTAAACTTAATTGAGTATAAAACTTGATTTTGGTAATTATTTTGTTGTCTATGAGAGGGACATTTTTTTTTCTGGGACACGCTGTATAGAAACTTACCACAGGCGAACAAACTCGCTTTTACCATAAATGATGGAATATAGGATTTCATGACTTCAACAAATAGCAAGTACATGTTGAAGCCTTCCACTCCCATCCAACACAGAGACGAAAGTGTGAAGTACTGAACCAGAGCAGCAAGAAATCCACAGAGCCCATCATTCACTTCCGGGTCATTGGGATCCTGTCGTTGGTCAAGTGACGTAACGACTATGAAAGTGATATACAAGCATAGAAGATTCCCGCAGATACACATAAAAATCTGATTTGGTTGCTTCTTCCGAATTTCTCTGAAAGTACAACAGATAAAATTAATATATACATTGTAGGACATATTGATCCATTTCGTCTCATTGACCAACGCCCTGTAGCGTCCAATGCTTTATCCGTCATTGGACCCTTCTTGTCCTACAGATCAATTTAGTTTCAGAACACTGGAGTTTATGTCAGCCATAACTGGGGACTTTCAAAACAAGAAGGAAAGACAATTCAAAGGGTTATGTAATGAGTCAGGTGCATTGAGATGTTAGCGTTTTTGTTATGCATGCTTGAAGCCCCCTAGTTAGACATTAGCATAAAAACAGCACCCAAACCAAACAGGTCTATACGATTTGAAAGTTCACCCACCGTACCCAATCAAATATATAAGTCTTCACGTCCATTATAGTCAGTGGACATTTGACAACCTCAACTTCCAGCACCTTTTGTCATGGAACTAAGCGATAACGAAGCAAGCACAACCAGGATAGAGATCCTGCATTATCCTACATCAGTTATAATTGGCTGGTTACGCCCATTTCTTCCACCCCCCCCCCAACCGTACCGGTAAGAAGAGCATTTTTTTACAAGCCAAGGCACAAGCTATGAATATTCATGAGTTAGCGTGGGCGAGCATGACATCATATTGCCATTTATTGGTCAATTTGGTAATGACGTCAGAATTGCTGCTTTCGGCGCCGTGCCAACCAGCAAAATGACACAGTCGTATTAATATAAATTTATTTCCACTTTCTCATAGGAGCGTGTTCAAACTATCCTAAGACACTGCGTTGGATTTAGCGCCTTTTGGCGTCAGTCTCATCAAATTGCTCGTTTTGTTTCCCGCTTGCATAATTACGTACCGATTACTGCCGTACAGAGCCAAGGTAATGAGAAGACATATCGCCGACAATCCACATCCGATATAACTCAACACACGAGAAGCGTGTCGAAACGAGGGAGTTAATGTTACTTGATGAAAGTCCTGCGAAGACCAAAGAAAACAATATTTAAAAGCAATACACACACAAAAACATCACAATGTAGAACAACCCCATTCAATTTTGCATTATTCAGAAAATATTGCACCCAAGCAATTGGCAGCTTCAATTACCCATACATTATCCACAGTAAACGTTGACTTTAAAATTGTAGAAATGTATGCATACTCTCTAAAGAAAAATGATTAAAAATATTTACTCTTTACTACGTGAGTTTCAGACAAGGGTGAATAAGAGTGTATCTAGAGTGAATTTGTAATAAACATGTGTGTTTTCCACTCACTTTTGAGTGACATACGGAATCACTCGGTCAGAACATTATCACGTATTTGTATAGTTTCTACATGTATGCACTATGGAGAAAATGTCTTCAGTAGAAAAACATGCATACCGTCAATCTTACTATAAGGGAGAATGAGTCGGTAGAAATAGTTAAAGTTTACATCTGCATTTATCATAGAATATAGAAGACCAAATAATACTTGAACATAATCTAGGAAAACATTAAACGCCTGCAAGAAGTGAAATATTACCATTAATACAGCGAAGTTGGTAAGGTGATTACATTCGCACTTCGGCCTGAGCACGGTACTCGTCGTATCCGTTGTACAGCCCTTAGTCGACCAGTTACCCAGTCCATTGTTTGCCAAAAAGTCCCAAAATACACAAGTTGGATTGGAAATGGCTGTTGTATTGTCAGCTGTCTAAATTCGAAATCACAAATGAGGAATGAATGAGGTATAGTCTGTATGACTTAGCATTATTGCAGCTTGAATCAAATGGCTGTAAGTCACCAAACACACCAAAAGTAATGTCATACCCGATTCCTGCTTAAAATTATGATAGGTTCATCACGTGACACAGAATATTTTAGAAATATTATTCAAAATAATATTGACGGTCACTGAAAAGCAGTAGTCAATTTTGCCGCGCAAATTTGGTGCGATCGTATCTACACACCCATGCCAAAAGTGTTGCAACATACGCTCTAATGCTGGTATTGTGAGTTGAAGGAGTCTTTTTATAATAGTGAATTATTATTTTTTTCTTCTTACTTTCTCTTTTCTTCTCCAAGGCGGAAATTATCAAATGTAGGCGCGCCATGCACGGCAGAGGGGCTGGAACACAAAATTTAGCATTTTCGCCTCCCTATACAGGGTGGGGGGGGGAGTTTAACCTAGCATCGTAATTCGGTTTCATATTTCCCGTCAAACGGGTTTAATGGTCTGGAAAAACTTCCACCAAACAAAAAAATTAAATATGTTACTCTAAACCGGTCTCAGAAAGAAGACCACAGGCTCCACAGCCATCGAGGAAGAAAGCGTCTATCTTCGTAAGACAATGGTAAGGAAGACAGGACCTGTTCAAGTAAAAATTTCTTATTTTTTCTCAGTTCTTAGGGCGATCTTCTATCGCAAACATCCTAAAATTTATGTTATGTCATTTTTCTTTACATTGGATATAATGATGGTGAGTGAAGGCCGCCATCTTTAATTAGTAGCCGCAATCTCCTTACTACTGTCTTATGAAGATAGTACGCGCTTTCCTTTTTTGCTGGCTGTGGTCTTCTTTCTGAGACCGCTTCAGAGTAACATAGTGACATCTCTTGTTTGTTGGAAGCCTTTCCAAACCATCAAAACTGTTTCATGGGAAATATGAGACAGAATTACGATGCTACATGTAGAGCGAATTAAACACCCCACCCTATGGGGAGGCGAAGTATGTTAAATTTGTGTTCCAGCCCATCCGCCTGCAGTGGATAATCTACCTACCTTGGAGAAGAAAGGAGAGATAATATTCATTGACTGCGTTTCAAATCGTTTTCCAATAATAACCTCGCTAGGACATAATTATAGAAAGACTCCTTCAACTCAAAATACATACGTTATACCATATGTTGCAATACTTTTGGCATGGGAATGGGATGATACATTGCAAAATTTATATTACCTTGTTATATTATCCGCATGGTGAATCCCATTAGATTCCCTCGTTTTAGAGCTCTTTAATATAAGATTTCTCTATTTCTGACAGTAAGTGCAACAAACGGCAAACTACACACCAGGAATATTGTTAATTTGATTTTATTAACTGAGCGTCATTTATATCGTCGCTACTGAAACATGATGGTATGGTAAAATATTCAAATGATTTATCTTTCTATCTGTGATACAAAAAAAAATGTAAACTTTAGTAGTTCACAACATCTTGAAAGTATATACAATGAACCTTACCTGAAGTGCCTGGAAAGTACTTGATACGCGTATCTTGATTTGATTTCCAGTGCCATGAACAGTCGCCGATAAAACACGTGTGTTTGGTCTTGTCGTCTGTCTCGGGATCGTGGAATTGTCACTTTCTATGACGTCATTGGCCATGAAGAGACCAGGTGTTCGGAAGACTGCAAAGCTAACGCGTAAGTCGCTCAAGGGAGAAGTTGAGTTGTCCGTTGGCTCTGATCGAAGACTAATGGAATCCTGAACAGTACCGTCTGAAACGTGATCTTGGATTTGTGTCCTGTCTATTACTGCGATGTTGTCATCCGTTATGATTTCTGAATCATCCAAGCCGGTGACTGTAAAGACCAGTCCAGTAGAAAGCGTTTTTGGTGTTGTCCTTTGTACCTGCGATTATATAGCATGAACCACAAAAACCACATGAATTGCTTATTTCAATAATATGATTGATTTCTCTAAGCGAATAACTTGTATATACAAATACATTTTGTTAATTGTGCTATTCCAAACTTGTGGAAAATTAAGACAATTAGTTCCAGTATTACTGTGGCGTATAAGATACGTCGAAAACACCGTGAACTGTGTTCGTTGTCGCTGTCCCATTTTCTTTCAGAATGCATGATACACGTATGTTTTCAGCAAACAATCGCAACTAACCTGCACGCCCAAGTTCGCTCCTACAGCTTTGTATGTCCCATTAGTCTTCGTCAAGTTGACAAGTTCAAGTTGTCGCTCAAGAACCTGAAGGGCCAGACTGCTCGATCCATTATTATTTTGGGCCTCCCCCAATTGTTCCGGATCAGCATTCATCAGATTGTCGATAATGTTAACTACGTCCGTTGTAACCTGGGAAGAAACATACATTATAAAGACGGTGTTACTATGGTTTCAGTCATCTCATTATTAAGAAGAACTGTAACTATAACTTGGCGTTCGAACACGACAAAACTCTCTTTTTGTTCATAACATTAATATGTAATACTCTAATAATCAACAAGCGGAACATAAATTGTTAATTGCATGTTTAAAAAAAATTAGGGGACTTGGAAAAACAGAAATTAAGATCATGAAGGGGGCATTTTGTAGCAGTCATGGAAACGTTACTGATGCCCGAAGAGTGGATAAATAGTAGGCCCAAATTGATCCCAATATTAAAGGGGACATTCAAGACCAGTGTGGAATCCGAGACCACAGGCTCCAAGACCGAGGCCGCTCCAAAACACAACCTTTCTATAGGGTTTGTACAGGTGACTTGGTCCCAAGACCAAGACCAAGACCGAGGCCACCAGAATTTGGCCACAATGATGGCCTCGGAAATAACACTGTTCAAGACTGCGGCAGCTATATGGTATAGGGGAACCAAACTAATATCACACACTTTTAAGATGTGGGAGAGGATCATCGAAGAGAGACTGAGGGGTAAGGTCCCTATGTCAGCACAGCAATTTAGATTTATGCCGAGGAGAAATATACGTAGGACAAGAAGGCCTACGCTGTGTGTTCACATACCCAGAGAGTATGAAACTACCCAAGATTGAAAGGGATGGATGAAATCTAGGTTCATACGAGACGTGTACATGGATTGCAAGACAAACGTGAGGTGTGCAGCAAGAGACACAGAAGATTTCCAGATGATGGAAGGTCTACAACAATGATCAATAATCAGTCCACTCTTATATATGCTATCGTTTGAATGTTTGACAGGAACAATAGAGAGCGAGAGAGAGAGAGAGAGAGAGCCCCATGAGATATGTTGTTTTGCGCGGAGAGATGGAGGGATGGATGAAAAGATCAACCCAGGGGGGATTGAAGATAAAGGATGAGATAAAGCAGGTGAAAGGGTAAGTATATTGGCATGAGCGATGACGATGAAGTTGGAAAGATGAGAATGCAAGGCCCGGACCTCAATCAGGTGAAGAAATTTAAATTTCCGGGATTTGCGGGGTGGAGCGCGTGAAAGAAAATACCGTTGTTACGTGCTATATAAAAGTACCGGACGAAATAAGAGTGAGATCATTCAAAGTGATGGTGAGATCAACAATGTTCTACGAAATGGAAGCAGCATCAGTGACGAAAGCACAGGAAACATAGATTGATGTAGCTGGACTTAAAATGCTACAATTTATTCGTTTTGGAAGACGAGAAACGAAGAAATAAGACTGAGAATAGGATGGAAAGACTGAGTCAGAAGCTGAGGGAAACGAAACTGAGCTGACTGGGTTATGTGGTGAGAAGAGAACAGAAGTATGTGGGGAGGATGATAAGAAGACTAGTAGTGGGAAAGAAGAAGATGGGTAGACTGAGAAGAAGGTGGCAGCACTTCATAGACGACACCTCAAAGCAGTTCCGAGGAGATAGGATGAAGCCCTATAGAAAGAGGGGAATTAAGAAGGTGTATTCGCACTGGAGATCCCACCCAGTAGGAATGAAGCCACAAGAAGCTAAACCGAGAATCTATCGTTGAGGGACTATCGATTGTAGAGAATTGCTTCACCTAGTTCGTCATTGACCAAACGTATTTCCGAACTAATGCAATGTTGCACTTCAGGTCTGTATAGACCCGTCAATTGGATTTATGCTACTCTTATAATGACACTTACATCAAGTCATGTGCGCAAATGCTCTCAGGAATGCTTTTCAAGTGGGGGGACACCCTATTGTTGCATCCAGGTGTGTCCACCCCCCCCCACGGGAATAGAATTCCTGAGAGCATTTGCGCCTCACATGCTTCAAGTTACCTGTGTGTTAGATAAGTTCAAATGGACTGTAGGGCAAGGCCATTTATCGTGATTTTCCGTAGTCCCATCAGTGGTATTTTACAAATCCCTAATGATGATTATTTAAATATTACTAAACCCGTAAATAGGGTTTGTTATCCTAATACCATGTGCGCGTTTTTGAGAAAATTAATTAATTATAACGGTTATTTATAATATCGTGACCAAGTACGTTTTAGCAGTGTATAAGCCACCGGGGTCTTTCACCGTGTGCAAAAGTAAATTACGTGGCTGGAATGTCACTCCGTCTTATCCTCGTTTACAAACTTGGGAGTGCTTGACAACCTATGCAGTCACAATGCTTTTGTGAAACCGCAGATGACTGAAAACCGAATAGGAATATTGGTGATGCATTTGAGCGCAGCCATTCTATAGATAATGGAGAACTGCTTGAATGGCTTTTGTTAGGTTCATTCAAAAGAATACCCTTTCCAGTGCATTCAAATTAACGTAGAGCCACAGGCATTCATAAATATTTATATTTATTCATATTTATCTCATCAATGCGCGTGTAAAATTTGGAGAACAAAGGCCTTTTCTCATCAGCAACTTCATCTTATTCAATTTGTTATGCTATTTTTCAATACCAATCTGGAGACTACGGTACTTTTTTTCTAGAGCGTTATTTGGTCCATGCCCTGCAGTCCAAAAGGTATCACGTCTTCAAGAATAAGAAATATGCGACTCTAATTCAAAATTAGTAAATCCGCAACCTATCCGTATATTTTTGGAAGATTTCGTTCACGGTCTTTATCATTCCTAATCACTTCTCTGCATTTCCGCACTTTCGGCAGAAGGCAAAATGTTCGCAACCAAATTTTGGTCGACAGGCACAAAATTTAACGCGGAAAAGAACTTCCTGACACCTTCGGCAACTTGTCTGCATTATCTTGAGGATATCGTCATGACATCCCGTCATTCTATGACACTTCCGCCTCTTCCGCAATCCTTCCTAATCTTGTCGACACTTTAGACGCCAGCCCTTACCTGTATGTCAGAAGAGTTCAATGATGTCACTTTTTCCAGAATATTGACCGTAGATGCTACACCTCCTGCAGTAACGTTGTTACTTGTGATTGACGTTACCTCGTCAAGCACTTCGTTTACATTCTCCTTGGTGATGTTTTTCTGTAAAATACAAATTCGAAAAACAACAAGTAGGAAAAATGGTATCAGGCGTAAAGTAACGTGTGCGAGCGACTACTTTATGAAACATTGCTTTACGGCGTAAAGAATCACGAGGTATTCTTCATTATGTAAAACCTGCCGAGGTCATATTAATATTCTAATTCTTGAGTAATATTCATTATTATACCAATATAGAGCATTCATGAATTTATTGATGTAATTGCAAAAATTAGAACGGATTCTTGCAAATTTCCTCACATTTGTATATATAATAATTATAATTATATTGGATTTATTTCGTGGTATATCGTATATATTTGCATTTATCAGCACGAATATTGCTTCGACTTGTGCAATATCCATGCTTTTTCTAATTGAAATATATACGAGATACCACTCAAGTGCAACTAATATTGTATAAATATATCACGGCAAAGGAACCTTTTTTCTTCCAATTTTTTCACATGGGTGCTGACTTCTCTAAATTACAGCACTTTCTGAGGAGAAAAATTGGGCCGTGATTGTTCTTTGCCCTTTATACCAGTGCCGTAACCAGTCGATCTGGGGGTAAGGAGCAGTCCAGCCATACTTTATGTTCATGTAAAAGAAACACTCTTCATTTTTTTTTTTTTTTTTTTATAAATAAAGGAAATGTAATTGGAAATACCATTTACACAAGTCATACAACTTTTTGTAGTCTCCTTTTTTCTCTTATATTTATATTACTATGTAAATATCTTATACTATGTTATGCATAATTCACTGTGGTATTCTTTCTTATGATTTTTTTTTATGTTTGTTTGAGAAAATTAATTAAACTGAATTGAATTGAATTCAATTGCAAAGAAAAAAAGTGCATTACGTACTTATTGTTGGGCAAGGCATTTCCATTTTTGACACGAGAAACTCTCTGTGGTTGGGAAAAATGTAAAAAGACGTGTTCGACCATCGGCATCAGTTTTTTTAATAGATTTTATGGATAAACAAAAAGGCCCTCTTTTGTTTAAAATTCTTCTTGGTGCTTTGCAAACTTAAACATGTCTAGGGTGCTTCAGCCCCCAGCCTTAGTCCCAGCAACGATCAGCTTCCATGCAGGGCATGGCTCAACTGCGCTTCGAACTAACAGCGCAAATTATACCGTTACCTGGAGTCAACCCAAACGTTACCCGATTGTACTGGTAGTTTCTGCAAAGTCTGTACACCAAATAGTATACCCTGATTTATCGTATCAGGGTGTTAAAGGTAATTTGACAGTTTCCATGTGCCAGTTAAAGAAACATTGCAAAACTTATATCACAGATTTGCACTCATATTCGTGTCCTGTGTTGTCAATGACAACCATACAAGCATTGAATTTCACTCATTTTGCTGGTTGTCTCTGTTCGTCTTTAATAAGAATTGTTTCCTAACATTACATTTCATGGAAAACAAAACTTGTATAATGTTATCACAAATCGATATCCCTTTTTACTTTAGTTTAGGTATAACTGTTCAAATTGGTCCTCACAATGGGGTCTAATTGTATTTTCGCATCCTAATTCGCGTTTTGTCAGGTCGTGATTGATTAACGTTTACCAATTAACATTGCTAAATTAAATGCTTGGGCTTACTTCCTCTTCCGTGACTTGTTCATCTACTAAAAAAAATGTTCTTTCGCAATGGCTCTTCATACTATCATAACCATATTACATTTCGATAGCTCAGTTGGCTGAAATAAAATGCTAAAACTAATAATCAAGCAATTCATTTTCAGAATCTGGTCGGGAAGGGGTGGTTTGGTCAGCCGCTCATCCTTTTACATTCTTGAGTAACTTCTTGGAATACAGCGGTGCTCTCAAGCACATAACCAAGTAAGATACTCTCCCAGTTTCATGTACAGTGTCTTTAACATTCTTAACCGTATACATTTCAATTTCTGACATGTGATAAAAGCCTGGCTGGAGTACTGATTTTAAAAGAAGTTCCCTAATATATCAACTATGGACTGTGATGTAGCGACATTGGCTGAACCCGGAAAAGAGGTTGCGATTACATAATTTGCACAATTCAAGTCTATTTTCGGGTAATTCCACATGTAAAAACTGTACGTTAGAGAAAACTATGGTTGAGAAAAAAACGATCCAATCATCTGTGTTTTTGACTGTTTTGTCCCCTAAGGGTTTTTGCCCTGCCTAAGCTTTAACCCCGACGCCTTCCCCTGTGTAGACAACGTCAGTCTGGTCACACCCCTGCAAATTGAGGGTGCTGCAGAACTCGTTATTTTCTTGTGGGGGCAAGATATTTCAATTCACCATTAAAAACGTTTTGCATGATTTGTTTCTTTGTTTTGTTTGCTTGAATGTTTGTTTCTTCCTTTCTTTCTTTTGTCTTTTTCTTTTTGCTCTTAAAGCCACAGGTTAAGAATGAACACAGTTTAAAAAAAATTGTGAGCCACATTGTCCTCCATGCTCTAAGTGTCTTTGATCAGGTCTTAAAATGAAGCCCTGAAAAAATTGTATTTCAAAAGGATGATTTTAGTGCTTTAAAGAAGTGAAAATCTACAAGCACTCAAATTGACCGGATTTACCTGCCCATTTCCTCCCATAGACTTACTGTGTGAAGATCTAGGCTATTTTATCCTCCACCAGAGTGGAAATTGTTTATTCATGCATATCTTGCCAGTGGAAGCATAACTTTCCAGACTTTCATATTTATGCACTACTATGTAGCTCAGATATTAAAGTTTGGCACTTTTTTAAATTGAAAGTCCACAATTTCTTTAAAACTTATGATTTAATTCACTCTGAATTTGAAAATAGCAAGACGAATATGACCAACAGCAGGCGTCACGACAACAGGCAGTGCGTACGAACAACACTGCCAACTGTCGCTACGACCTCATATACACACTTCAGCGACGCTCTTGTTTTCACCCCAGTGTGGTCACGTGACACGCTAGATACCGGTAAGTTTGACGTTTTTGCCGACCATGAGAGGAATTACGAACTAAGCGGTAGTCGTTATTGACCTGAGGCCATTAGTCGTATGACCTGAGGCGTTAGCCGGCACGATTAATCCCAATTCAGGCAAATTTTGTGTTTTCAGTGATTTGAAAGAACCATAAAATTACGTTATTCAATGCAAACAGACAAAAAAAAATGCCTGACCTAAATTTTTATGTTCGATAATTGAATTCAAAATCCCAGCTGATTAATAATTATTGACACAATTAGAAACTTGCGAATATAAACTTTTACTCTAACAAATGGCACTTTGCTTATATTGCGTCAAAAACATCAGCAATGACTTAACCTTAAAACTTGGTCATCTGCTGCACTTAACATTAGTCTTGACTGCAGGTATAGGTCACTGAAGACTGGACTAATCTAAATTATCGTTTTGACAATTTATAAGCACCAATGACTAAACTTATGCTTTTGTTTACTAGGCTGGCCACAATCTCGCGATGTCGATGAGTTAAAAAAAATCATTCTGCGGGGTTTTATGCTTAAAGGGAGGTATTTCGCCTCATGTGCAAGAAATGGTACAATTTCTCTACAAACGTCAGGGGACCTGGATTTTTTTTTCACAATCTCACAGATTCCGATGCAGCCAGCGGTTGGAACAAGGAATCTCAAAGATATGGGGAGAGGGTATAAAGGCCATGCGCCTTATATGCAGCGATTGTTTATCAAAATCTGGAAAGAATACTAAGCAGGCCAAAGCCAGTGTTTTGCTGATGCAAACCTTATGGAAGAGCCTTAAAGACAGAGCAAGGGGAGGGAGGGGAGCAAGCCGAAGAAAGAGTGGCGAAGCGTCCTCAGGTTCCCAAATGATTGTTACAACAACACCAATACTAGAAGAACAAGAATAAATATAAATAAATAAAAAAAAAAAAAATAGGAAAAAAAAAAAAAAAAAAAAAGAAGCAAAAAAAACAAAAAAAATAAAACACAATACAAAAAAAAAACAAATAAAAAATCAAAACTAACTAACAATGTAAACGAAAGGAAAAAAAAAATGCCGTCGCCGGATCCTTTCATCAGGAGTTTATGGCCTATACTTCTACGAAGTAAAGAAGTC
>JZLH01S0307952.1:7361-18900 GCA_001188425.1 Eucidaris tribuloides
CTTCACCTATTAGATATATATTGAAAAATTATATATATGTATGTGTAAAAGAAAAAATGCAAGTTTTGTGGAAATGTTTGTTTTAGTCAGTCAATGTTTACTTTGATTTAATAATTACAACATGAAATTTGCTGAGGAACAAACTGAGTGCCATGGAGAAAAGTGAGGAAGTTGCCATTGTTAGCTTTACACGAAAATGCAGAAGCTGCCCAGAGTGGTCCACACTCTCTTACATTATCAGCAAGATTTATAAGCAGATGAACATTAAAAGTTATGTGCTCCTTGCCGTAAAGTGTTTCTGCTCTTACTAGTAACAAACTTTTTCAAAGCTTATTCAGCTTGATCAATCATGTTCCTTGCTACATGTACATTTGATTGCATCAAAACATGGGTGGCAAAAACCAATAAATACCAATGTTTATATACTGAACAAGAATCAATCTTCCGAGAAGTAGTAAAGTAATCTTCTTAGAGTGACCGAGGTCATGAGAAGATCTGGTGCTACCGCTTGTTGAAGATGATGCAGGACCACAACTTCCTGCCTGTAATAATGCAGATGGGTTAACAGCAGGGCTATGGCTCAGAAATTCATTTAGTATATCAAAATATGGACAGGTTATTCTGCCCCTACCACTCTTCCGGTTGTTGTCCACGACAGATTATTATTTGCTCTCCAGAGCCTTTATTTTGTTTTTGATTTGGTCTGCTGACCTGGCAAACCCAGCGTCTGCCATCAGCTTCTACATTGTTTTGTAGACAGTTTTGTTTCGTAGGGCATTGCTGGAAGTCTCGCCGAAGACCTCGTCCTCTCGCCACATGTTTATTAGGAAGCGAACCTCCTTGTCGTTCCAATGCGTGTTCTGCTGTTGAGATGACATTTTATTTTTCGGTGAAACTAGACTACCAACACAAGAAGACGAAGTATAAAAGGAGCACTCGCAGAGATGAAAATCCCGGTGAAATATCACACGGTCACTTCATAATTCACTACTTGTACAATACCAACTGCAACGTATACAAATGTATACCGGTAATACATGTGTGTGCCACACAGTTCGAGACTCGCTCGCTTTTGAGCAAGGTGCGTTTTATACTGGAAATGATGATGCAGATGCTTTAGGGGATACCGCACCCTACAGTGTCCGAGAAAAATCCTACCCCCAGAGCAGGAAACTTTGCGAAGTTTTGGTAGGTGTAGATGCACCTGTTGATACTATTTAGCTGATCTTTAGAGACTTGTAAATGACATCCCTGTCCAAATCTCTGTCATCTGCTTCTGATGCATAGGATGCTATAACATGGCAGAACCTCAAGATTCTCCTTCTTTGACATGCTGCCACTGAAGTAACAATTTACTTATGGTGCATCTGTACATGTACTTTAGGCTCTATTCCCAGACACTAAAGTTAGTGGTAGTGGTAGTGGTGGTAGTTTTAAATGTTAGGTTGTGCAACTCATAATTGTTTGTAATTCCTTCTTAAACTTGAAGCCAGGTCTATGTTATGGCAGATTCAATGTCTCAAATTTGATGGGCGACTTGCAAAAATCGTCTTTAACCTTCTCGAAGTCAAACAGAATACTAAGCGGCACAGCAGTCTTTATCATTGGGTCTGTTTTTCCTTTTTTGTTGTTGTTGAAAGACCTCTTAACTATGGGTTTATTTTCTTACTTCACAGACCTTAGTGACCACAGTCTTCCTGATGTTGGTGGCCGTTAGTTTAGTACGAATTCCAGCTTGTCGTCCAAGATCGACCAAAATCTTGGTGGCGCACACTTTGGTACCATTCCTGTTCAGGAAAATGAAGTTGCTTGTACATCCTGATTGTTTTGCCATTAGTGGCCTCCCTTTTGAAATGTACATGTCCAGCCACTCTGCCTCTCGTCGCTCCAGAATGATTTGGGCCGACCCGTACACACGGTTGGTTTTGTGTTTCTTCACCTATTAAATATATATTGAAAAAATATGAATAAATATGTGTAAAAGAAAAAATACAAGTATTGTGGAATTGTTCGCTTTAGTCAGTCAATGTATACTGTGATTTAATAATTACACCCTCTTCCATCTGCGACATTACCGTAATTCCAAAATATTACTGCTTGCTAACTAGCTAAATAATGACTGACTCAGCTGACTGACCCTAAATAAGTAACAATATCACAAGAGCGTAAAATTACCCGGATCATCTTCTTCTGTGTCCTTCAACCTTCAAAGTGTATGAAATCATGAATGTAACCATATTACCCAGACGTAAACAGCATTATGGACATGGCACGGCGGGCTGGCGAACGCGAAAGTCCAAAGCTGCGCGCTATTAGCGCAGCATGCATTCACTACTTACCGGGCCATTGACCGTACGCCCAGGCCAACGACACGCACGCACAATTCTCCAGAAAAGTCCCCCACCCCCAAACAAGCCAATATATAAATAAATATGTGTAAAAGAAAAAATACAAGTTTTGTGGAATTGTTTGTTTTAGTCAATCAATGTATACTTTGATTTAGTAATTACACCCTCTTCCATCTGCAACATTAATTCCAAAGCATTACTGCTTACTAAGTAGCTACATAATGAAATCATAAATGACACTACTGGTCTAGTACAAATTGCAGAACAAGAATTATTCATACCATGGAGAAAAATTTTGGTTTTAACTTTTTTTCCTCTAAATGAAAAATGAACTATTGGTACTTGTAATATACTGTTAGCTGTCCTATGCAAATTAACAGTAATTCCAGGTTAACCTCATTTGCAAATAATAGAAATGTTGAGATATTTGGATTTTATGCTGTTATTATCATTATCCTCATTTAACCTTTAACTTTAAAGTAGTGATATCATCATCATTATTGATTTCACTATATCCAAAAAAAGACCCTATACCCCAAAGACTGTACTCCCAGCTGTCTTTCTGGCTTGCATGTACTGGTCCATTGTTAAACTCTCCACTACTCCTGTTCTTGGGGCTCCTTCCATAACAACATTGAGTTCCTATAGGCAAGGGTTTTAGCTATGTTCTGAAAGTTACAGACTATGTGTGCAAGTCATTTTGAGAAGTTATGGTATGCCTCAAATCGCATCACCCAAAGGTGTATCAATGGCCCAAGCCAAATCCTCGCCGAGGGGTAGTGTGTCATGAAGTGGTGTTTGGGTTTTAACCGTCTGTCAGGAAACAATTCAATGTAGAGGGCATGGTGGTCTCGTATCAATTGGCTTAGATATACTGTATCCCCTTTACTAGTTTTATCCTTGGTTCAAGTTCCAGACTGATGCTGACCGTGTCTGTTGAATGGCTGGCAGGCTGGCCGAGAAAATAACGGCTGGCAGAGGAAAGTACCTCAGACAGCACACAGGCATCAACAAGCAAGATAAGATTGAGTCAGAGAATCAGAGAGAATCAGAACCTGACTATGCACTTATACATGTATCCCTGGTAATCCAAGTTTCCACACTCCTCTATACATACTGACTGCAAGTTTTTGCCGATCACCTGGTCTGCCATGTCCAGTATTCCCTTACACACTCTCCGTTCTTAAACTCTTGCAAAAATGTGGTGGCAATCTCGGATCTCATAGTTCCCTTAAATCCAAGGTCTACCTCATGGCCATAAACTGAAAAAGTCCACTCCAAATCGGGATACGCTGTCACACATTTTTTGACCTTGACCTTATTTCCACTTGTTGAATGGAGAGACACATACAGTGTACGATCACAGACAGTACTTATGGGGTTGATGGGGGACGAATACTGCAGGCTTGATATTCAGCCTTTTTGACTGAGATTTTATTTTCTTATACCATACAATTTTGAGATCTCAAGCTCTGCATAGTCTAGTTTGTATTCTGTTTAACTGTCATCATGTAGATGATGGTTAAAGTGTTACTCCTTACTGTACAATTTAAAGATTTTCAATGTGGATAAATCTGGCAGTTGGATTCTCGATGGTTGCTATGGAAACAAACATTGACTTGATTTTCTGATTTCCCAGTCCTTCAAGATTTTCCATGAGGATGCAGTCAGTGTCATGTTAGTTGGTTTTCATTGGTTGCGTGGCAAACACATGACAATATGCTGTCCAGAGACACGCCAAGAAATGATGCTTCTTGCAGGAGGTGTAATCCTGTTGTAGAACATTCAGAGGGGGAGGGGGGGTGGGGGGCAATCGCCCCACCAATGAAAATATTGGGGGGGGGGCAAACATATCGATTTGCCCCCCAATAATTTTGACAACTTGAAAAATTCATAATATGCAATATAGGCGTACAGATATGTTTAAAAAGCATTGGAAAGCACTACAAAACCATTAAACTTAGCATAAAAATACTATCAAATATACAAAATTGTCAAATTTTCGGCATGCTTTGTGTGCAAAATTCTGTATTGCAATTTGGCTCGCAGAGCGCGCCAAAATTTTTTGACTTTATTTCACTTTTGCCGCCCCACCCACCCCACCCCCAATCCGAAACACGAATTGATGCTCCGTGGGTGCCATTGGCTGTTCATCTACAGGCATGACTGATAAAAAAATCTTCCACTGCGAAAAGTAAGGCAGCAACGTGTTTGCATATTCTTACTGGGGTAAATCCATATAAGAATAAATAATCCACAAGAATAAAAATTGAATCCCCGCATTGTAAAGTCCTATAATTTTAATTTTAAAAACAAATAAAATTAAAAACTAGTGGACATCCACAACCTTTCTACGTGACATTGAGAGCACAAAGATACTTGGGTATTCTTCTCCATGAAAGAAAATACCTTGAAATTTGCTGAGGAATGTACTGAGTACCATGGAGATAAAGTCAGGTAGTTACCATTGTTAGCTTTACACGAAAATGCAGAAGCTGCCCAGAGTGGTCCCACTCTCTTACATTATCAGCAAGATTTGTTCGCAGATGAACATGGAAAGGTATGTGCTCCTTGCCATAAAGTGTTTCTGCTCCGATAACAAACTTTTTCAAAGCTAATTCAGCTTGATCAATCACGTCCCTTGATACATTTGATTGTAACAAAACGTGGGTGGCAAACACCAATTAATAATGTTTATATACTGAACAAGAATCAATGTTCCGAGAACAAATGGCGAGTAGTAAAGTAATCTTTTTCTAGTGACCGAGGTCATGAGTAGATCTAGTGCTACCGCTTGTTGAAGACGATTCAGGACCACAACTTCCTGCCTGTAATAATGCAGGTGGTTTCACAGCAGGCCTATGGCCCAGAAATTCATTTTATCAAAATATGGACAGGTTATTCTGCCCCTACCACTCCTCCTGTTGTTGTCCACAACAGATTTGTATTTGCTCTTCAGAACCTTCATTTTGTTCTTGATTTGGTCTGCTGACCTCGCAAACCCAGCGTCTGCCATCTGCTTCTGCATCATTTTGTAGATAGTTTTGTTACGTTCAGCGTTACTTGACGTCTCACGGAACACCTTGTCTTCTTCCAAAAATTCAGTAAGTACATCAAAATATGGATGGGTTATTCTACCCCTACCACTCCTCCTGTTGTTGTCCACAACAGATTAGTATTTGCTCTTCAGAACCTTAATTTTGTTCTTGATTTGGTCTGCTGACCTGGCAAATCCAGTGTCTACCATCAGCTTCTACATTGTTTTGTAGACAGTTTTGTTTCGTACGGCATTGCTTGAAGTCTCGCCGAAGACCTCGTCCTCTCGCCACATGTTTATTAGGAAGCGAACCTCCTCGTCGTTCCAATGCGTGTTCTGCTGTTGAGATGACATTTTATTTTTCGGTGAAACTAGACTACCAACACAAGAAGACGAAATGTAAAAGGAATAAAACTCGTAGAATCTGGATGAAAATCGTGGTGAAAATATCACATGTTTACTTGATAATTCACTACACGTCTGATACCAACACAAAATACACAAATGAAATGATCACATGTGTGTACTATGCCACACAATACGAGCCTAGCTAGCTTTCAAGCAAGGCACATTTTATACCGGAATTGATGATGCGGATGCTTTATGGGATACCGCACCCTAGGGTGTCCAAGAAAAATCCTACCCCGAGAGCAGGAAACTTTGCGAAGTTTTGGTAGGTGTAGATGCACCTATTGATACTATTAAGCTGATCTTTAAAGACTTGTAAATGATGTCTCCATCCAAATTTCTGTCATCTGCTCCTGATGCATAGGATGCCATATTGTATAAACATGGTAGAACCTCAAGATTCTCCTTCTTTGACAATCAAAATGCTGCCATTGAAGTAACAATTTACATGTGGTGCATCTGTTCACCGTACTTTTGGCTCTATTCATTGAAGTTAGTGGTAGTGGTGGTAGTTGTAAATATTAGATTGTGCAACTTGTAATTATTTGTAATTATTTCTTAAACTTGAAGCCAGGTCTATGTTATGGCAGATTGAATTTCTCAAATTTGATGGGCGACTTGCAAAAATGGTCTTTAACCTTCTCGAAGTCAAACAGAATACTAAACGGCACAGCAGTCTTTACCAATGGGTCTGTTTTTTCTTTGTTGTTGTTGTTGAAAGACCTCTTAACTATGGGTTTATTTTCTTACTTCACAGACCTTAGTGATCACAGTTATCCTGATGTTGCTAGCCGTTAGTTTAGTTCCAATTCCAGCTTGTTGTCCAAGATCGACCAAAATCTTGGTGGCGCACACTTTGGTACCATTCCTGTTCAGGAAAACGAAGTTGCTTGTACATCCTGATTGTTTTGCCATTAGTGGCCTCCCTTTTGAAATGTACATGTCCAGCCACTCTGCCTCTCTTTTCTTCAGAATGATTTGGGCCGACCCGTACACACGGTTGGTTTCGTGTTCCTTCACCTATTAAATATATATTGAAAAAATCTAAATAAATATGTGTAAAAGAAAAAATACAACTTTTTGTGGAAGTGTTCACTTTAGTTAATCAATGTATACTTTGATTTAATGATTTCACCCTCTTCCATCTGTAACATTAATTCCAAAGCATTACTGCTTGCTAACTAGCTACATAATGAAATCATAAATGACACTACTTGTTTAGTACAAATTGCAGAACAAGAATTATTCATACCATGAAGATATATTTTGGTTTAAATTTTTTTTCTCTAAATGAAAAATGAAGTATTGGTACTTGTGATATACTGTTAGCTGTCATGTCAAATTAACAGTAATTCCAGGTTAACTCATTTGCAAACAATAGAAATGTTGAGATATTTGGATTTTATGCTGTTATTATCATTATCCTCATTTAACCTTTAACTTTATAGTAGTGATATCATCATCATCATTGCTTTCACTATATCCTAAAAGAGACCCTATACCTCAAAGACTATACTCCCAGCTGTCCTTCTGGCTTGCCTATACTGCTCCATGGTTAGTCCCTCCACTACCCCTGTTCTTGAGGCTCCTTCTAAGACTATTAGCAATATGAGGAAATTCCAGAGGTATTCGACTTTCTCCCATGTGGTTTCTCTTCCATTTTGAAGTAGTTTTCATTTAACCTTTAAATTTATAGTAGTGATATCGTCATCATCATTACTTTCTCTATATCAGGAATAAAAAACGACCCTGTATCTCAAAGACTGTATTCCCAGCTGTCCTTCTGGCTTACATGTATTGTTCCATGGCTAGTCCCTCATCTACCCCTGTTCTTGGGGCTCCTCCTAAGACTATCAGCAACATGAGAAAATTCCCGAGATATTCGACTTTCTCCCATTGGGGCTCCTCCTAAGACTATCAGCAACATGAGGAAATTCCCGAGATATTCGACTTTCTCCCATTGGGGCTCCTCCTAAGACTATCAGCAACATGAGAAAATTCCTGAGGTATTCGACTTTCTCCCATTGGAGCTCCTCCTAAGACTATCAGCAACATGAGAAAATTCCCGAGATATTCAACTTTCTCCCATTGGGGCTCCTCGTAAGACTATCAGCAACATGAGGAAATTCCTGAGGTATTCGACTGTACTGTATTAGACTGTACTCCCAGCTGTCCTTCTGGCTTGCATGTATTGCTCCATAGTTAGTCCCTCATCTACCCCTGTTCTTGGGGCTCCTTCTAAGACAACAGCAACATGAGAAAATTCCTGAAATATTCGACTTTCTCCCATTGGGGCTCCTCCCAAGACTATCAGTAACATCAGGAAATTCCTGAGGTATTCGACTGTACTCCCAGCTGTCCTTCTGGCTTGCATGTACTGGTCCATAGTTAGTCCCTCATCTACCCCTGTTCTTGGGGCTCCTTCTAAGACTATCAGCAACAGGAGGAAATTCCTGAGGTATTCGATTTTCTCCCATTGGGGCTCCTTCTAAGACTATCAGCAACATGAGGAAATTCCAGAGGTATTCGACTTTCTCCCGTTGGGGCTCCTCCTAAGTCTAGCAGCAACATGAGGAAATTCCAGAGGTATTCGACTTTCTCCCACGTGGTTTCTTTTCCATTTCAAAGTTGTTCTGTTGCTAGGTATGAGGTTCAGAAACGATATGCAATGGATCACCAGAGGGTCACCAGAGAGAGGGGTCTGTTGTTGATATCCCAACAGGTTTTTTTTTTCTTTCTTTTTTTGTTGACAGAACTCACAACTTTGGGTTTATTTTCTTCCTTCACAAATCTTAGTGACCACAGTTTTTCTCATGTTGGTGGCCGTTAGTTTTGTTCCAATACCAGCCTGCCGTCCAAGATCCGCAAGAATCTTTGTGGCACACACCTTTGTGCCGTTCCTGTTCAGGAACACGAAGTTACTTTCTGACTGTTTGGCCATTACTGGCCTCCCCTTGGAAATATAAGTGTCGAGCCACTCTGCCTCTCTTTTCTCCAAAATGATCTGTGCTGACCCGTATACTCGATTTGTTTTATGTTCTTTCACCTCTATATAAATTGAAAAGTTATATATAAATATGTGTAAAAGGAAAAAAATGAGGTATTCGACTTTCTCCCGTTGGGGCTCCTCCTAAGACTATCAGCAACATGAGGAAATTCCTGAGGTATTCGACTGTACTGTATTAGACTGTACTCCCAGCTGTCCTTCTGGCTTGCATGTACTGCTCCATAGTTAGTCCCTCATCTACCCCTGTTCTTGGCGCTCCTTCTAAGACTATCAGCAACATGATAAAATTCCCGAGATATTCGACTTTCTCCCATTGGGGCTCCTCCCAAGACTATCAGTAACATCAGGAAATTCCTGAGGTATTCGACTGTACTGTATTAGACTGTACTCCCAGCTGTCCTTCTGGCTTGCATGTACTGGTCCACAGTTAGTCCCTCATCTACCCCTGTTCTTGGGGCTCCTTCTAAGACTATCAGCAACATCAGGAAATTCCTGAGATATTCAACTTTCTCCCATTGGGGCTCCTCCCAAGACTATCAGCAACATGAGGAAATTCGAGAGGTATTCGACTTTCTCCCACGTGGTTTCTTTTCCATTTCAAAGTTGTTCTGTTCCTAGGTATGAGGTTCAGAAACGATGTGCAATGGATCACCAGAGGGTCACCAGAGAGAGAGGGTGTGTTGTTGATATCCCAACAGGTTTTTTTTTCTTTCTTTTTTTGTTGTTAACAGAACTCACAACTTTGGGTTTATTTTCTTCCTTCACAAACCTTAGTGACTACAGTTTTTCTCATGTTGGTGGCCGTTAGTTTTGTTCCAATACCAGCCTGGCGTCCAAGATCCGCAAGAATCTTTATGGCACACCCCTTTGTGCCCGTTCTGTTCAGGAACACGAAGTTACTTTCTGACTGTTTCGCCATTACTGGCCTCCCCTTGGAAATATAAGTGTCGAGCCACTCTGCCTCTCTTTTCTCCAAAATGATCTGTGCCGACCCGTATACTCGATTTGTTTTATGTTCTTTCACCTCTATATAAATTGAAAAGTTATATATAAATATGTGTAAAAGGAAAAAATGCAAGTTTTGTGAAAATGTTTGCTTTAGTCAACTGATGTTTACTTTTGTAGGATTGCCAATCTACATGTCTTTAGTTTTCTTTAATGTTACCTTATTTTTCCCAATGAATCAGTTCTTTACAAATGGAGCCATCCATCCATTTAAGCACAAATTTAGTTTGGCAATTTTTTTAATTTGAAATTGAAATGTACACATCCAGCCATTCTGCCTCTCGTTGCACGAGAATGATTTGGGCCGACCCGTACACACGATTGGTTTTGTGTTTCTTCACCTATTAGATATATATTCAAACATGATATATACATATATGTGTAAAAGAAAAAATGCAAGTTTTGTGGAAATGTTTGTTTTAGTCAGTCAATGTGTACTTTGATTTAATAATTACAACATGAAATTTGCTGAGGAACAAACTGAGTGCCATGGAGAAAAGTGAGGAAGTTGCCATTGTTAGCTTTACACGAAAATGCAGAAGCTGCCCAGAGTGGTCCACTGTCTTACATTATCAGCAAGATTTATAAGCTGATGAACATAAAAGTTATGTGCTCCTTGCCGTAAAATGTTTTGCTCTGGTAACAAACTTTTTTCAAAGCTTATTCAGCTTGATCAATCATGTTCCTTGCTAGATGTACATTAGATTGCAACAAAACATGGGTGGCAAAAACCAATAAATACAATGTTTATACAAGGATCAATCTTCTGAGAACAAATGGTGAGTAGTAAAGTAATCTTTTCTTCTCGTGACCGAGGTCACTAGAAAGATCTATGCTACCGCTTGTAGAAGACGATACAGGACCACAACTTCCTGCTGTAATAATGGCAGGTGGTTTCACAGCTGGCCTATGGCCCAGAAATTAATTTAGTATATCAAAATATGACAGGTTATTCTACCCCTACCACTCCTCATTTGTTGTCCATGACAGATTAGTATTTGCTCTTCAGAGCCGCAATTTTGTTCTTGATTGGTCTGCTGACCTGGCAAACCCAGCGTCTGCCATCCGCTTCTACATTGTTTTGTTTGTTACGTACAGCATTACTTGATGTCTTGCGAACCCCTCGTCTTCTCTCCACATGTTGATCCCCCAAAAAAGTGAAGTAAGTGGTAAATTTGCATTTCATACTTTGGCGATCCATATGGTTTTTAAACAATCCAAATTCTTGAATATAATTTGCGCATCTTTGGTTTATTACCTTGCGTGCAAGCAGCAATGATAGTAATGTAGTACGCCAGAAGCCTGACATTCTTTGAGGCTCTTGACGAGCCTTATAGTATTGCTCACTAACTGATGTGGAGTGGCACATCAGGTTCGCCACCTTCTTTCTTGATTTGGTGATAGGACTTCATTCGCCTTTTTCATAATGGATACAAACATGAACAAGACACAAGATATGTCAGGAATGTTTTAACAGTATACACATTCTCCTCTTATACATACAATCAGGTCCCTCCTTAAAGTATTAACCTTTTGACTGGGCTATTTCCATTTGGTTTTGGCAGGGAAGAGGGGTCAGTTTCACCCCCTTCAGATATTGGCCACAGATCTCTTCCCCTGTACCCTGTACTGAAAGACTGTACTCCCAGCTTTCCCGCTGGCTTGCCTATATTGTTCCATAGTTAGTCCTCTCTACCCTTGTTCTTGGGCTCTGTAAGACTATTAGCAATATGA
>JZLH01S0307952.1:18925-33231 GCA_001188425.1 Eucidaris tribuloides
GAAGAGAGAGATAATGTGCCCAGTTGGAATCTCGATGGTTGCTATGGAAACAGAACATTGAACTTGATTTCTGATTTCCAGTCTTGTCAAGATTTTCCATGAGGCATGGCAGTCAGGTGTCATGTTAGTTGGTTTTCATTGTTGCGTGGCAATACACATGACAGATATGCGTCGCATGAGGACAGCCAAGAAATGATGCTTCTTGCAGGAGGTTGTAATCCTAGTTGAGACAATTCAGAGGGGAGGGTGCCCAATTGCGCCTTCTCTACGTCAATTGGTTTGTGTAATATCTATTAGGTTGGTGTGGGTTGTTTTTGCTATATTCATTGTATGTCTTGTATTTGTGGCCTCTCCTCTATATTGTATATAGTTGGTGTGTACAACTTGAAAAAATTCATAATATGGGGCAATAATAGGCGACAATGATGTTTATAAAAAAGCATTGGAAAGCACTACAAAACCAATTAAACTTAGCAATAAAAATAGCTATGCAAATATACAAAATTGTCAAATTTTGTCGGACATGCTTTGTGTGGCAATAATTCTGTATTGCAATTTGGCTCAGCAGAAGGCGCAGCACAAATTTTTTGACTGTATTTCACTTGTTGCCGCCCGACCCCCCCACCTCCCGAAATCCGAAACAGGCCGGAACTCGAATTGATGCTCCGTGGGTGCCATTGGCTGTTCATCTACAGGCATGATGATAAATAAAATGCTTCCACTGCGAAGTAAGGCAGCAACGTGTTTGCAATATTCTCTTACTGCGGGGTAAAATCATATAAGAATAAATAATCCACAAGAATAAAAATTGATCCCCGCATTGTAAAGTCCTATAATTTTAATTTTTAAAACGAAATAAAATTAAAAACTAGTGGACATCCACAACCTTTCTACGTGACAATTGAGAGCACAAAGAATACTTGGGTATTCTTCTCACATGAAAGAAAAATACCGTGAATTTGCTTGAGGAATGTACTGAGTACCTATGGAGATAAAGTCAGGTAGTTACCATTGTTAGCTTTACAGACGAAATGCAGAAAGCTTGGCCCAGAGTGGTCACCACTCTCTTATCATTATCAGCAAGATTTGTTCGGGCAGATGATATGGAAAGGTATGTGCCCTTGCCAATAAAGTGTTTCTGCTGCCGATAACAAACTTTTTCAAAGCTAATTCAGCTTGATCATCACGTCCCTTGATACATTTGAATTGTAAAAGCAAAAGACGTGGGTGGGCAAACAACCATTAATAATGTTTATATACTGAGCAAGAATCAATGTTCGCGAGAATCAAAATGGCGAGTAGTAAAGTAATCTTTTTCTAGTGACCGAGGTCATTGAGGTAGATCTAGTGCTACCCGCTTGTTGAAGGACGATTCAGGACCACAACTTCCTGCCTGTAATAATGCAGGTGGTTTCACAGCAGGCCTATGTGCGCCCAAGGGAAATACCAATTTTATCAAAATATGGACAGGGTTATTCGTGGCCGCCTGACCACTCCTCCTGGTTGTTGTCCACAACAGATTTGTATTTGCTACTCAGAACCTTCATTTTGTTCTTGGATTTGGTCTGCTGACACTCCAAAAACCCCAAGCGTCTGCCATCGTGGCTCTGGCACAATTTTGTAGATAGTTTTGTTACGTTCAGCGTTACTTTGACGTCTCAGCGGAAACACCATTGTCTCTCCAAAATTCAAGTAATAATCAAAATATGGATGGGTATATTTACCACTAACCCTCCAGCTCCTGTTTTGTCCAGCAACAGATTTAGTATTTGCTCTCAGACGCTTAATTTTGTTGTCTTTGATTTGGTCTGGCTGACTGGCAAGTCCAGTGCATACCATCAGCATTCTATCATTGTTTGGTAGACAGTTTTGTTTCGTACGGCATTGCTTAAGTCTCGCCGAAGACCTCGTCCTCACCCACATGTTTATTAGGAAGCGAACCTCCTCCGTCGTTCCCAATGCGTGTTCTGCTGCTATTGAGATGACATTTTATTTTTCGGTGAAACTAGACTACCAACACAAGAAGACGAAGTGTAAAAGGAAAAAAACCGTAGAATCTTGGATGAAAATCGTGGTGAAAATTATCACATGTTTACTTGATAATTCACTACTACGTCTGAACCAACACAAAATAAATACACAAATGAAATGATCACATGTGTGTACTTATGGCCAACACAATACGAGCCTAGCTGCTTTTCAAGGCAAGGCACATTGTTTACTACCGGAATTGATGATGCCGGATCGCTTTAATGGGATACCGCACCCTATGGTGTCCAAGAAAAATCCTACCCCGAGAGCAAGGAAACCTTTGGCGAAGTTTGGTAAGGGTGTAGACGCACCTATTGATACTATTAATAGCTGATCCTTTAAAGACTTGTAAATGATGTCCCATCCAATTTCTTCTGTCATCTGCTCCCTGATGCATAGGATCCATATTGATAAACATGGTAGAACCTCAAAGATTACTCCTTCTTTGACAATCAAATGCTGGCCATTTGAAGTAACAATTTACAATGTGGTGCATCTGTTCACGCGTACTTTGGCTCTTATTCATTGAAGGTTTAGTGGTAGTGGTTGGTAAGTTGGTTAATATTAGATTGTGCAACTTGTAATTATTTGTAATTATTTCTTAAACTTGAAGGCCAAGGTTCTATGTTATGGGGGCAGAATTTGAAATTTCTCAAATTTGATGGCGACAATTTGCAAAAATGGTCCTTTAACCTTCTCGAGTCAAACAGAATACTAAACGCACATGCAGTCTTTACGCAACTGGGTCTGTTTTTTCTTTGTGTTGTGTTGAAAGACCATCTTAAACTATGGGTTTATTTTCTTACTTCAGCAGACGCTTAGTGTCACAGTTTTCCTGATGTTGCTAGCCGTTAGTTTAGATTCCAATTCCAGCTTGTTGTCCGCAATGATCGAACCAAAAATCTTGGTGGCGGCACCACCTCTTGGTACCATTCCTGTTCAGGAAAACGAAGTTTGCTTGTACATCCTGATTGTTTTTGCCATTTAAGTGGCGGCTGCCCTTTTGAAATGTACATGTCCAGCCACGTGCTGACCCTGCTCTTTTCCTTCAGAATGATTTGGGCCGACCCGTACACACGGTTGGTTTCGTTGTTCCTTCACGCTATTAAATATATATGAGAAAAATCTAAATAAATATGTTGTTAAAAAGAAAAGAATAGCAACTTTGTGGAAAGTGTTTCACTTTAGTTTAATCAATGTATATTTGATTAATGATTTCACGCCTCTGCGCATCTGTAAGCATTAAATCCAAAAGGCATTACTGCTTGCTAACTAGCTAGCATAATGAAATCAATAAAATGACACTACTGTTGTTTAGTTAACTAAATTGCAGACAAGAATTATCATAGCGCATGAAGAATATATTCATTGGTTTAAATTTTTTTTCTCCTAAATGAAAAAATGAAGTATTGGTACTGTGTGATATCTGTTAGCCTGTCATGTCAAAATTAACAGTAATTCCAAGGTTAAGCTCATTTGGCAAACAATAGAAATGTTGAGATATTTGGATTTTATGCTGTTATTAATCATTATCCTCACTCTTAACCTTTAACTTTATAGTAGTGATATCATCTGCATCATTGCTTTCACTATATTCCTAAAAAGAGACCCCTATACGCTCAAAGACTATACCCAGCTGTCGCTTCTGGCTTGCCGTATACTGCTGCCATGTTTAGTCCGCTCCACTACGCCCTGTCTTGAAGGCTCCTTCGTAAGACTATTAGCAATATGAGGAAATTCGCCAGAGGTATTCGACTTTTCTCCCCCCCCTCCATGTGGTTTCTCTTTACATTTTGAAGTAAGTTTTCATTTAACGCTTTAAATTTATTAGTAGTGATATCGTCATCTATCATTACTTTCTCTATATGCAAGGGAATAAAAAAACGACCCGTATCTCAAAGACTGTAATTCCCTAGCTGTCCTTCTGGCTTACATGTATTGTTCCAGTGGCTAGTCCCATCATCTACACCCTGTTCTTGGGGCTCCTCCTAAAAAAGACTAGAATCAAGGGCAACGAATGAGAAAATTCCCGAGAATAATCGACTTTCTCCAATTGGCCTCCTCCTAAAGACTGTATCAAGCACATGAGGAAATTCCCGGAGATATTCGGACTTTCTGCCCGCATTGGGGCTCCTCCTAAAGACTATCAGGCGAACATGAGGAACAATTCCTGAGGTATTCGAGCTTTCTCTCCCATTGGAGCATCCCTCCTAAGATCTATGCAGCAACATGAGAAAATTCCGCGGATGATATTCAAACTTTCTCCCATTGGGGCTCCCTCGTAAGACTATCAGCAACATGAGGAAAGATTCCTGGAGGTATTCGACATGTACTGTAATTAGACTGTACTTCCCAGCTAGTCGGCTTGCTTTGCACTGTATTTCTCCATAGTTAGTCCCTCCTCATCTACCGCCCTGTTCTTGGGGGCGTCCTTCTAAGATCAACAGGCAACCATGAGAAAAAATTCCTGAAATATTCGAAGCTTTCTGCACCATTGGGCTCCTCCAAGACTATCATAGACATCAAGGAAATTCTGGGTATTCGATCTGTGACTCCCAGCTGTCCTTGGCTGGCTTGCATGTACTGGTCCATAGTTAGTCCCTCATCTACCCGCTTGTTCCTGGGGCTCCTTCCAAGACTAATCAGCAGGAGGGAAATTCCTGGGTTATCGATTTTTCTCCATTGGGGCTCCTTTCTAAGACTATCAGCAACATGATGAAATCCAGAAGGTATTCAACTTTCTCATCGTTGGGCTCCTCTAAGTCTAGGCAGCAAAATGAGGAAATTGCAGGAGGTAATTTCGACTTTCTGCGCCACCTGGTTTATTTTCCATTTCAAAGTTAGTTACTGTGCTAAGGTATGAGGTTCAGAAAACGATAGCAATGATCACGCAGAGGTCACCAGAGAGAGGGGTCTGTTGTTTGATATCCGCAACAGGTTTTTTTTTTTCTTTCTTTTTTGTTGACAGAACTCACATACACTTTGGGTTTATTTTCTTGCTTCACAATTTTAGTGACCACAGTTTTTTCTCCATGTTGGTGGCCGTTAGTTTTTGTTTCGCGAATACGCAGCCATGCGTGCCAAGATCCGCTAAGAATCTTGTGCACACACGCTTTGGTGCCGTTTCCTGTTCAGGAACACGAAAGTTACTTTCTGACTGGTTTGGCCATTACTGGCCTCCCCTTGGAAATATAAGGTGTCGAGCCACTCCTGGCCTCTCTTATTCTCCAAAAGATCTGTTGTGACAGCCGTATACTCGATTTGTTTTAGTGTCTTTCACCTCTATATAATTGAAAAGTTATATATAATATATGTGTAAAGAGGAAAAAAATAGGTATTTCGACTTTCTCCTGTTGGGGCTCCTCCAAGACTGATCAGGCAAACATGAGGAAATTCCTTGAGGTATTCGACTGTACTGTATAACTGTAACTCCCAGCTGTTCAGTTCTGGGCTTGGCATGTACTGCTGCCATAGTTTAGTCCCTGCATCTACCCTGTTTCTTGGCGGCTCCTTGCCCTTCTAGACTACAAGGCAACATGATAAAATTCCCGCGCGAGATATTCGACTTTCTCAGCATTGGGGCTCCTGCCCAAGACTATCAGTAACATCAGGATAATTCGCGAGGTATTTCGACTGTACTGTATTAGACCGTACTGCCCAGCTGTCCTTCTGGCTTGCATGTACTGGTCCAGCAGTTAGTCCCTCATGTCTACCCTGTTCTTGGGCTCCTTCTAGAGACTATCAGGCAAGCATAAGGAAATTCTGAGCGTATTCACTTCTCCCATTGGGGCTCCCCCCCCCCCCCCCTCTCCCCCCCCCCCCTCCCCCCCGCCCCCCCCCCCCCCCCCCCCCGCCCCCCCCCCCCCCCCCCCCCCCCCCCCCCCCCCCCCCCCCCCCCCCCCCCCCCCCCCCCCCCCCCCCCCCCCCCCCCCCCCCCCCCCCCCCCCCCCCCCCCCCCCCCCCCCCCCCCCCCCCCCCCCCCCCCCCCCACCCCACCCCCCCCCCCCCCCCCCCCCCCCCCCCCCCCCCCCCCCCTTCCCCCCCCCCCCCCCCCCCCCCCCCCCCGCCCCCCCCCCCCCCCCCCCCCCCCCCCCCCCCCCCCCTCCCAAGACTATCAGGCAAGCATGCAGGAAATTCGAGAAGGTAATTCAGACTTTCTCCAGACGTGGTTTCTTTTGCCATTTCAAAAAGTTGATTCTGTTCCTAGGTATGAGGTTCAGAAACGATGTGCAATGGATACCAGAGGGTCAGCCAGAGAGAGAGGGAGTGTTTTGTTGATATCCCAACAGTTTTTTTTTCTTTCCTTTTTTTGTTGTTAACAGAACTCACAACTTTGGGTTTATTTTTCTTTAGCCTTTCAACAAACCTTAAATTGGGATTTAGTGACTACATTTTTCTCATGTTGGTGGCCGTTATTTTGTTCGACAATACAGCGCTGGCGTCCAAAGATCCGCAAGAATTCTTTTTTTTTTTTTTAATGGCACACGCCCTATTGATGCGCGTTCCTGTTTCAGGAACACGAAGTTACTTTCTGACTGTTTCGCACATTACTTGGCCTCCCCTTGGAAATATAAGTGTCAGCCACTCTGACTCTCTTTCTCCAAAATGATCTGTGGCCGACACGCGTATACTCGGTTTGTTTTATGTTCTTTCACCTCTATATAAATTGAAAAGTTATGATAAAATTATGTGTAAAAGGAAAAAAAATTCCAAGTTTGTGAAAATGTTTGGCTTTAGTCAACCTGATGTTTACTTTTGTAGGATTGCCAATCTACATGTCTTTAGTTTTCTTTAATGTTACCGACCTTATTTTTCCCAATGAACTCAGTTTTTAGCAAATGGAGGCCAATCCATCCCATTTAAAGGCAGCAAAATTTTTAGTTTTTGGCAATTTTTTTATATTTGAAATTGAAATGTACACATCCAGCCATTCTGCCTCTGCGTTGCTCGAGAAATGATTTGGGCCGACCCGTACACACGATTGGTTTTTGTGTTTCCTTCACCTATTAGATATATATTCAAAAATTATATATATATATATATATGTGTAAAAGAAATAATGCAAGTTTTGTGGAAATGTTTGTTTTAGTCAGTCAATGTGTACTTTGATTTAATAATTACAACATGAAATTTGCTGAGGAACAAACTGAGTGCCATGGAGAAAAGTGAGGAAGTTGCCATTGTTAGCTTTACATGAAAATGCAGAAGCTGCCCAGAGTGGTCCCCACTGTCTTACATTATCAGCAAGATTTATAAGCTGATGAACATTAAAAGTTATGTGCTCCTTGCCGTAAAATGTTTCTGCTCTGGTAACAAACTTTTTCAAAGCTTATTCAGCTTGATCAATCATGTTCCTTGCTACATGTACATTAGATTGCAACAAAACATGGGTGGCAAAAACCAATAAATACCAATGTTTATACAAGGATCAATCTTCTGAGAACAAATGGTGAGTAGTAAAGTAATCTTCTTCTCGTGACCGAGGTCACTAGAAGATCTAGTGCTACCGCTTGTAGAAGACGATACAGGACCACAACTTCCTGCCTGTAATAATGCAGGTGGTTTCACAGCTGGCCTATGGCCCAGAAATTAATTTAGTATATCAAAATATGGACAGGTTATTCTACCCCTACCACTCCTCATGTTGTTGTCCATGACAGATTAGTATTTGCTCTTCAGAGCCGCAATTTTGTTCTTGATTTGGTCTGCTGACCTGGCAAACCCAGCGTCTGCCATCCGCTTCTACATTGTTTTGTTTTGTTACGTACAGCATTACTTGATGTCTTGCGAAACACCTCGTCTTCTCTCCACATGTTGATCCCCCCAAAAAAGTGAAGTAAGTGGTAAATTTGCATTTCATACTTTTGCGGATCCATATGGTTTTTAAACAATCCAAATTCTTGAATATAATTTGCCATCTTTGGTTTATTACCTTGCGTGCAAGCAGCAATGATAGTACATGTAGTACGCCAGAAGCCTTGACATTCTTTGAGGCCTCTTGACGAGCCTTATAGTATTGCTCACTAACTGATGTGGAGTGGCACATCAGGTTCGCCACCTTCTTTCTTGATTTTGGTGATAGGACTTCATTCGCCTTTTTCATAATGGATACAAACATGAACAAAGACACAAGATATGTCAGGAAATGTTTTAACAGTATACACATTCCTCCTCTTATACATACAATCAGGTCCCTCCTTAAAGTATTAACCCTATTTTGACTGGGCTATTTCCATTTGGTTTTTGCAGGGGGAAGAGGGGTCAGTTTCACCCCCCTTCAGATATTGGCCACAGATCTCTTCCCCTGTACCCTGTACCTGAAAGACTGTACTCCCAGCTTTCCGTCTGGCTTGCCTATATTGTTCCATAGTTAGTCCCTCCACTACCCCTGTTCTTGGGGCTCCTGTAAGACTATTAGCAATATGAGGAAATTCCTGAGGTATTTGACTTTCTCCCATGTAGTTTCTCTTCCATTTCAAAGTTGTTCTGTTGCTAGGTATGAGGTTCAGAAACGATGTGCAATGGATCACCAGAGGGTCACCAGAGAGAAGGGTCTGTTGTTGATATCCCAACAGGTTTTTTTTCTTTCTTTTTTGTTCAAATTCATATGGACAGGTTATTCTTTCTGTTTCACTCCTCCTGTTGTTGCCCACAACAGATTTGTACTTGCTCTTCAGACCTTAATTTTGTTCTTGATTTGGTCTACTGACCTCGCAAACCCAGCGTCTGCCATCTGCTTCTGCATCATTTTGTAGATAGTTTTATTACGTTCAGCGTTACTTGATGTCTCACGGAACACCTTGTCTTCTTCCAGAAATTCAGTAAGTACATCAAAATATGGATGGTTTATTCTACCCAAACCACTCCTCCTGTTGTTTTCCACAACAGATTTGTATTTGCTCTTCATAGCATTAATTATGTTCTTGATTTGGTCTGCTGACCTGGCAAACCCAGCGTCTGCCATCAGCTTCTACATTGTTTTGTATACTGTTTTGTTACATACAGCATAACTTGATGTCTCGCGGAACACCTCGTCTTCTCTCCACATGTTGATCCAAAAAAAAAAAGTGAAATAAGTGGTAAATTTGCATTTCATGCATTTGCGGATCTGTATGTTTTTAAAACAATCCAAATTCTTGAATATAATTTGCCATCTTTGGTTTATCTGTTACCTTGCGTTCAAGCAGCAATGATCGTAGCACCCCAGAAGCCTTAACATTCTTGGAGGCCTTTTGACGAGCCTTATAGTATCACTCACTAACTGATGTGGAGTGGCACATGAGGTTGGCCACCTCCTTTCGGGATTTTGGTGATAGTACTTCATTTGCCTCTTTCATAATGGAAACAAACATGAACAAAGACACAGGAAATGTTTTAACAGTGACCTACTAATTCCTCCAACATATACATTCAGGTCTCCCCCCCCCCGATTATAGAATTAACCCTATTTTTACTGGCCTATTCCATTTGGTTTTTACAGGGGGAAGAGGGGTCAGTTTCACCCCCCTTCAGATATTGGCCACAGATCTCTTCCCCTGTACCCTGTACCTGAAAGACTGTACTATAAAGTCCTATAATTTCATTTTAAAAACAAATGAAATTAAAAACAAGTGGACATCCACAACCTTTCTACATGACATTGAGATGACAAAGATACTTGGGTATTCTTCTCCATTAAAAATTTTGCTGTGGAACATGCTGAGTGCCATGGAGTAAAATGAAGAAGTTACCATTGTTAGCTTTACGCGAAAATGCAGAAGCTGCCCAGAGTGGTCCACACTCTCTTACATTATCAGCAAGATTTGTTAGCAGATTAACATGGAAAGTTATGTGCTCTTTGCCATAAAGTGTTTCTGCTCCGATAACAAACTTTTTCAAAGCTAATTCAGCTTGATCAATCATGTCCCTTGATAAATTTGATTGCAGCAAAATGTGGGTGGCAAAAACCAATAAATACCAATGTTTATATACTGAACTGGGATCGATCTTCAGAGAACAAATGGCGAGTAGTAAAGTAATCTTCTAGTGATCGAGGTCACTAGCAGATCTAGTGCTACCGCTTGTTGAAGACGATACAGGACCACAACTTCCTGCATGTAATAATGCAGGTGGTTTCACAGCAGGGCTATGGCCCAGAAATTCATTTATCGCATCAAAATATGAACAGGTTATTCTGCCCCTACCACTCTTCCTGTTGTTGTCCACGACAGATTTGTATTTGCTCTTCAGAGCCTTTATTTTGTTCTTATCCTTAATGACTGACAGGCATCACTGACAGTGTGCTGCTTCTGAGCTTTGCCTTTTTGCTGGACATGGAATTTGATGCTCTCTGATGGCTTCAAGGTATGTACGTTGCCAATGCCAATAAAGCTTTTAGATCCAAGTTTAATGTTCCACAGTGCTCAAAGTCGCAGACTGGAGTCATGAAATGAACATTTGGAAGTCAGTTTCCATAGTTGTGCTGCGTATCATGTGTTGATTGATTTATCTTGAAATTGTTTTGCCAGGTGGATCTTGAACTTCTGGGTCCTTAATATCATAAAGGGGGTCAAAATCAGTATTACTCATATCATCTGTATATGCCTCTACATTAAACTTCTCATGCTTCTTCCTGTTTTATATTTGTGCCTGTCAGCATTATCATATTTGGATTTTCCAAGAGTGCAATATATCATGTAGTGATCACTAATTGATACTTCAATTACTCCACTTTTTTTTTACAATGACAAAATATGAGATCAGCCATGGTGGATTAGTTATTAATTATATGTGTATATGATATATACAGGGTGGCCCAGAAAGAATGCTACGAGTATGATTGCTAATTTCTTCATCATTATCGGCAATATGTCATTAATTTTTATTTCGTTGGTTAAAACAAACCGCGATGACAATGGAGACATAGCTCGCATCATCTTCCTTATGAAAGCGAGGGCATTCCAGCCCTTTGTCATCGCGGTTTGTCCGGTATGGCAAGCAGAGATGCCAGAATATCTCGACCTTCCGATGACCGCCGCTGTTGAAAAATTGGCAAATTTGGGAAATTGCATTACCTCTGAAAAATGGCCCTGAAATCAAAACGCCGTACTCAAAATCAATGATCTTGGTATCATGTTATTGGAAAAAGAATGTTCTAACCAACGAAATGACATTTTGCCGATAATGATGAAGAAATTAGCTATCATACTCGTAGCATTCTGTCTGGGCCACCCTGTATATATAATAAATATAATAAATTGTTTACAATTGTATAATTCCGTGATATAAAGAAGCTTCTTTGCATTTCATGACATATATTTATTCATTACATCACAGTTTTACTTCTTGTCTTATTATGTCACTCTGCAAGCCAGTAGTGACTGCAAGCAGAAGCAACTTCTGGACTTGTTCTTCTCCGTACACTAATCCAGATCCCAATTCTGACACAAAAACAAGATTTTCTGTTTTAGGTCCATTCCCCTCATGATAAGGTCATGCTTTGACTCTTTAGGGCCCCGGAAAAGTAGAAAATACCTACAATTCTGTGGACCTCCAAAGACCCCACCCCCCCCAAAAAAATGTACAATGCTCATCAAACTCTTTGACAAGGATCTGCAACAGCATTTTCTGACGTAAATTGCCCAAATTTTGTACAACACACCAACAGCTTTCTTAAGAATTTCTCAATTATCTGTCGTAGACTCAGACCTCCCAATCGTTCTGAATGTGCAAGAAAGAATCTGAATTAAGGCCATTCCCCACTCTTGTTTTGATACGATTTGCTATGTGTGTGTGATAATTTTACCACACACTCCTATGGGAAATACTGGTTCTTTCCTATGTTTGAGTAAAATCATCCCTAGTTTTCAGTAAGAAAGGATGGGAGGATTGGTAGACTGCAGTTTGTCTTACAAAACATAAAGGGGGCTATGCCAAGAATATCATGGGATGGCTAGGTAAACAGAGATGGCAAGGAATAGATAAAGAGAATGCCATGAAAATGACTGGGAGTATGCATAACAGTATACACATATTTTGTACGTGTATTTTTCTCATGAAATTAAAGTAGTGTGATATTTTTAGATCCTTCTTTCCATCTCTTAAGTGCAAATATCAAATATTTCTCAAATTAGAGAAAATTTACTGTCAAGGCCCTTCTGTAGGCAAGATATGCTAGGGCCCTTTTTCCAGACAACCGACGCCTTCCAATATGTACATGTAGCGCCATTCAATACACTGCACTTCTTTAAATAAGTATGACAAAAAAGTGCCATATTCCTAGTGTAATTACCCAAATTCTGAAGTGACACATATTTTGTACCGTTGAATGATTATGTGAAACATGTGTACATGTACTTGTATGTATTTATACAACTTGTATATATTAATGTATTTGTAAAATGCTGTGAATATGTGAATAAAAAGTGCTTTTGTACTAGTGACCACTGAAGATTGCATGCTTGTGTCTGTTTTCTTTTGTGGAGTGAACTATGAAGAAATATACTAGTAAGTTATTGGTATATACATCGCAACTTGGTGATGGATTTATTTCAGTCCTTGATCAAGAAGACACAAACATAATTTTGACAGTTAATGTCCTTGGCTTAAGAATGAGAAGAACAGGCATGAAACAGGAGTTACACTATCCGGAATAATTGAAATCTTTTAATTTGAGTGTAATTTTTTTTTGGGGGGGGGGGGTCAAAAACTTCTGAAAAGGTGTGCAGGAATTATGCAATTCTATTCTCGTTTGTATAGATGTAAAAGGAATTTCATTCTTATACACACTGAAGAACCTGAAGAACAGAATGTTGAATTTATTATCATTAACCATTTGGGTGGCAAAATAAATTAATAAAGAAAAATTTAAAGCACACACGCACACATACTTGAAATTGCTCCTGAACGGGGACTGTCACACTTGTGTCCCCGGTGAGGTACGATTACAAACGCAGGCACACAGGCAAGCACACACACACGCACACACACGCACGTGCCCACACACACACACACACACACCCACCCACCCACCCACCCACCCACCCAAACCACCCAAACCACCCACCCAAACCACCCACCCAAACATGCAATCAGGGATGATGTTTGTGCACAGTAATTTTTAAAAACTGATGATGCCCTCATATGTGTATCAAATTTGCAATCGTTTGCACTAGCTAGGAAATCGCGGACCTTCTGTTTTCGCAACGTGCCCGCCATGAATGTGGTGCGTCGCACACGTCCCCGTTTGGGAGGGATTACAAATGCACACACTAAAAGTACACAAGAATGCATACACACATATACAGTGCACTCCCGTTATAACACGGTTATAACAAAATTCAGTAGAAATTCAGGTCCCAAAATTATTATCTATATTTTCATATATACTTTCACTGTTTGGTTACAACGAAATCTCAATACAACGAAAGAAACTGCCGGTCCCGTGGACTTCGTTATAACGGGAGTCGCCTGTACATGTACATACTTCCACAGGCATATTTGACGAAGTGTTGATGTTCGTGTGGAATTGTTTGTGAGTCAGTAACAGATATATGTACCTTGTGCGGAACATCTCACAAAACCATTTTTGGTCTCCACAAGTATGTTTGTGTAAGCAGAGATCTTGAAGCAAAAGCTCATAAAATATCTTCAGGGAAATAGCAATACAAAATGTGTTTATATGAATTTTTAGGTAACTTTGTCCCATTGGAGAGGTATTTTTTTTATGGGGTACCTCATTTTCTTCCCCACAAGGAAAAACACACACAAGTATTAATATACTCACATGATACCCCACAAGTAAAGCTGGGTAACCATACACATACACATACACACGCACGCACGCACGCACGCACGCACCACACTCGTATTGAACTGTCATCAGCACAGAAATTGGGTATCTATCGTGACCCCTCAGTACATGTACCACAAGCTGCTCAAATCTTTGCTTGTGACATTCTCCATTTGGTGCTGAAAGGGTTAACAGGTTTGGGTTCAATGCATCAGCCATTCTCACTTTAAAGGGGAATTCCAAGCTCAATAGAAGCAGAATGATAGGGAAACACACCAGTGAAAATTTGAGAAAAATCAAACAAATATTAGTATGGTTATTAATTTTTGAAAATCTTATGTTCATTACATATTAGCAACACTGCATTGTTTTATATGATCTACTCTTCATTTTTTTTTTTTATGTTACTAAATGTTTAATTTTTTTGAAGAAACATTTTCTTCATTTTCGGACTCCATGTATTTAAAGAATATAATATTTTTTACGTGAATTTCCTATGCGAAGT
>JZLH01S0307952.1:41297-51311 GCA_001188425.1 Eucidaris tribuloides
TGTAATGGACGAAGAAAATGGATTACAAAAGAAATTTCGAGTTCGTTTACAGGGCAATACCCAATTGGTATCGATTAAAGTCACCGAACAATGAGTAAGCGATCACAAAGTCTACTACTATCACCTTATTGATTCTTCTTAAAATAAATCGAATCACATGTCACGTATAATAAGTTTGAAGGATATCATTAACCTTTACACTTAGAGATACTTGCTGTGATGCATATAGACGCTATCTTCTATAATTATGTATAGGTTAGGAAACCTTTCACACGTGACGAATAAATTATCTATGGGTAAATCTACTGAAATATTTCTGTTTGAGCATGTGATTGATTAAACAAATATACTCCGGGCAAGTTATACCTGGAAGTAATTCCTCCAAATATCGTATGACTTCCAGATCGAGAAGTAACATGATTTAATTCGATTAATGTACTTCATATGATATCACTGTTTTACCTTATTGAAACGTCGTAAATACAGAAAAGGACACTATATGCCCAACAGCGCGTTTTGTATTTGTTTATTGCTGCATTCAATGACATGGAAAATCATATTGGGGTCTTGTTGTTCAAAAACAAAAAACAAACAAAACAATTGTAGGAAGGGGAAGAAAAGACAGAGAATGAAATCATGGATCATATTGTAGTTTTATGTTCCTGAATTAAAAAAAAGATATTTTTTTCCTCATGCATGTTTCAGGTTTGATTTTACACTGCTGCTGAAAGCATTATATGGGACAGCATGCATCACGGGCTATAACTCAACCTGTGAAAATGTACAACTACTGCGTCTACAGTGGCGTAACACGGGGGGGGGGCAGGGGGCAGACTTCCCCCCTGAAAAAAAAAATCAGCGGGAAAATCCACCAACCACGATCAGCTAATCAGCTGATAACAGTCACGTGTTACGCCACTGTGTGTCTAGTACATAAACAAAAAGTCAAAGCAAAATGACAACATACAACATAGAATAATACAAATCAACAATATGTATTACAGCTAAGTGCAAAACACCACGACCATACTATTGCTACTACAATATACTACTACTACTACTACTACTACTACTACTACTACTACTACTACTACTACTACTACTACTACTACTACTACTACTACTATTATTATTATTACTTCTCCTACTAATACTACTGATATTATTACTACTACTTCTACTAATGTTATTACTATAACTGCTGCCGCCGCCGCCGCTACTGCTACTACTACTACTATTACTACTACTACTACTACTACTACTACTACTACTACTGCTACTACTACTACTACTGCTACACTGCTGTTGCTGCTACTACTACTACTACTACTACTACTACTACTACTGTAACTATTACTACGTTACTATTATACTACCGATACTACCTATGTTTGTTTTACGTAAACCACTATTATCACGTCGTTCACTGTAAATTGTAAGCATTCTTATTGTTATTTTTCACAATAATCGAAATATTGAACGTTTTATATATTTCTTTCACATACAGTTAATAAACTACGTCCAGGTGACATCAATGTAATAGCAGCACTAGGTGATTCTCTCTCGGTGAGTTGATGACGCTAGTTTTCACGACAAATGAAAATATGAACAACGAAATAATTATAGTAGATTAGTCAGTAGTGAAGCTGAATGTTATTTTGAACCTATGGATCTGAAACGCTATTCAAACAAAACGTTTCGAAAAATTTGGTTGGTATGTCAGGAGCGGGGTCAGGAGCTGATTTCTTTTCTTGTGAAAACTAATTTCTGTAATTTTACCTTTCCAAGCCTTCCGTTCGATCATTTTGCGTGTGTTTAAATTTACATTTCCTTTATGTTAACATAACAGAAGTAAGACATATTCTGTAAACCATTTGCAGTATGGAGGGTGTTAGTTGAGAGTATGTTCAAACCCCGGCCGCGTAAGACCAAAAGACGTTAAAAGATGGGAGTTGCTGCTACCCTGTTTGGCGTTCAACGATTTAAGGGATAGAGCAACGTCGATCTGGCGCTGCTCAGTGGCTGCCGGGCCCACGATCAATTGGGCAAAATGAATTTTTGGAAGATTTCTATTTGTGATGTTTATTTCGAATAAATTATGGATTATTATTATTATTTTCAGAATACCATCTGTTCACAGAAGGTTTCAAAGTACTTGATATTAAAATTAATTAAAATTATTAAAAAGTACTCAACCAGTACTGTGTATTCTCTTTAAATAATGATTGTTTTCTTCTGCCATAATTTTTTCAAGGCTACATTTTTAACCTTATCAGAGACCCTAGTAACAGAAAAGACCATGAAGCTCGGATTATTTAACGATGCCTTAAAACCACAACTAGGACAACTTTTTTTTTTTGGGGGGGGGGGAAGCATAATTTAAATTGAAACAAAGGTGACATATCAATCCATTACCTCTGAAAAGCCATCAGGGGGTGGTGAGGGGGCCGTGGCGTGGTCTCCCGTTGCTGCTGATGCTGCTGCCGCTGCCTTCAGATGTTCTTCGATGTTCAAGACTTGACCCTCGGGGAACGATCTTGTCGGTATCCGATGGAGATAGCCGTAGCCAATGCCACATCCCATACTGATGAAGATATGAACATGGAGTAAAATTAAAATGGTTAATAGATGAAATGAATTAAGGATAGTGTGGTATCAATAAGGTTTTTTTGCTATCTGGAGACCGACCTTCAATATCCAGATGGTTTCGAATAACCAAAAACAACAAGATTGTCAATCATAATATTTATATTCGCTGTTGACGTGGGGTAATCTCCACTGACAAATGAAGAGTTACAATCCTGTGAGCATGTACTTGTCAGACCGCCTTCTATATGCAGTGTTCTAGAGGGGGAAAAACACTTGAAATGATTTACATGTATATTCCTTCCTCTCTAAACTTACAAGACTCACCATTGAACCTTGCCTCCTCGACTGACCTACTGCATTTCTCGCATTCCAGAGGTCAGACTGTTTCCCCAAGCAAGTCCATATGACCTTCCATGATACCAACTGCACTTGAGAGCCACGTGAGATGAACTTATGAATTTTGTACACACACTTCCAAACAACCTTCATTACAGATTTATAACCGGTTTTACTTTGAAAGGTTGGTGGCTGGTCAGATAACTGTATTGATACAAATTCAATTAAGGATGTATGCAAATCAGGGGGAGGGGGGAAGGATGAGACAGGCTGGTCAGATGATGAGGAAGAGGAGGAGGAATGAAAATAACATGTCGAAGGGGTGGGGGTTGAGGCCCAATAGTTTTACCATGGGAAAGTACATATTGATTTCTTCCTCTCCTCTCTGATCCAGTTAATTACAATATGTCATTTTAAAGAAGTTTTGGTAGGCTTGACACTATTCTCTGATGTCTGACGTGACAATATCATACTTTATGAAAGACTGATGAAATAATAGATTAACCAAAATTATAGTCAGGCTTTAAATATTCTGAACTCACTCACCTTCCTTCGCCACCCCAATTCCTGTTGGGTGTGATTGTGACCTCTCGACATCCATCTGTTTCTACGTTATACATGTACAGCTTGAGCGGTCTCCCCTCATGTGATTCAATTAAGGAGAAAAGGTCTTCAGACTGAAAGAAAAAATATGGAAATACAAGCAATCTTGACAAGCAATCTTTTGTCTCCAACATACGCACTTAGCATTCTACATAATTTGTTAATACTTTTTTTAATGACCCGAGATATTTTGTCAACTTATTATGTTAAACTTGTGAATTAAGTCTTAACATGCCAAAGTCGCAAATATGCACCACACAATATGTACAATGTTTATAACTTCATACAACTGTAATTTCCGTGGCACGTTAAGAATTAATTGTTATGAGACATAACCTACAAGTAACAAATTTACACAGGAGAATTTGTATACCCCCCAAAAAAACAACAACAACAACCATCCAGAATAGACCACACACTCTTCCCACTTACTATAACAATTTCATTGTAGAGGACCTTGATGAAAAACAGGGTTTTTTAATAACTGATCTTGCTATGTTTTAATAAATACAAATAAAAAATAACATGAATTATTTAGTTGGTTATTATTTAGTTCAATAAAAAGTTTAACAATGACAAGGCCATGTCCTAAAGTCATTCTGATCTTGGCCTGTGGCCATGAATGTTTCTCGTTTCGAAGTTCAGTTTCAGTGGTACAATTTACAACAGCTACAAGAGACAATATAACAATGACCTTACCTCAGTGTTGAAATTACTTTTTATTTTTAGGGAGCCATTTTGAAAAAAAATCACCAGAGCCATTTTTCATTTTACCAGAGCCATTTTCAGTTTTCCAGAGCCATTCTTTTTTTTTCAGGATTCAGGTAATAATCATCATGGTTTTGCATCGCAGTTTGCCTTGCTTGTTTAATAACAAATTCATGTATCCTTGTATCATGTAACAATTATAATCAGGGGTGTGGGAGTAAGATTTGAAAAAAAATCTGAAAAAAAATGAAATAAAAAGTGTGCGCGAAGCGCGAAGTTCCAGTAGGGTTTTAGATGCTCTCCGATGCAATCTAGGCTAATTTTGGAAACCATTTCTTTCAATTTAAAATGGTTGGTTTGGGAATATTTATATACTAAAAAGTGTTGGAAAATGAGAAATGAAAACAAATGTAGTTTCAATGTCTACCTCATTCCCCAAAAATTTGCTTAAAATATTATTTGTATCTTATTCAAAATAATTTCAGATGATTTTCTGACCAGAAACACTCCTTCTGAAACTTGAAATTTAAAGTAACAAAGTACTTCATGAAATAGAATATTCAGTAACAGGCAAGATTTGCCAGACCGCTAGACAAGGCCGGCAGTGAACAGAACACAACATCTGGCAATTCTCTGACCCGACAGAGGGTAGATTTCACTCCAGTGACTGTAGGCCTGCTTCCAATCCAGCTGCTCCAAGTTCGTCACTTTTTGACTTAATACCTCCGAAAAATTGGGTTAGAATTTCAGAAAATAATTTCTTACACTTTTGTGGTTGAATTTATCATTTTCAAGTGCAGAAATTTACCAACAAAATCGTAACTTAGAGTTTGAAATACGATTTTTACACCACCATTTAACACATGTGGGACTACATTTAAGCATTCACTGAGAAGCTAACTGGCGCGCCATGAATTTGCCGAAAATTTTGCTGCTTTTAGAACTTTAAAAATGTGATTTCAAACATTTTGCTTACCTTCTCTGCTACTTTCAATAATTGTGTATTAAAACATTCTGCTATTTTTTAAGTTCTTGCCAGAATTTTCGGCGATCTTCATTTTCTTTTGTTAGCTTGAGGCAAGATTTCTTTTCCTGAATTAGTTAAGATTACGCACTGCTTCTAGCGCGCCGGCTGCGCCCCGACTTTCCGCTAATTTTGCGTCTTTGGACGGGAGCGATTTTCATGTTGGGAGTCGCTCGGTACCTAGCAGTTTTTGGCAGTTACGAGAGCGATCTCAGAGCAGACGAGAGCGAAATCGCTCGTCGCTCCCGTGTATTTTCAACGCTGCCTTACCTCTTGTAAAACTGAATCCGCTCCAATAATGTAGTCTGTATTTGATCTGAAGCCAGCAATAGCAGCAGGTGAATTGGGTTGCACATCCTTAAAAAACAAACAAACAGTACACACAATTGAATACAATTGATGCAATTAAGATGTTACCATTACTGGTACAATTCAATTCAAAGTTTGTAGGCCTGCGATCAGAATGTATAACTGCATCTGCCAGTAAACTACCACACTGCTGAACTAAGCACAACATGAATAACAATTTCAGAAAAGCCACAATGTATTTTGCTTATACTTGATGATGTATCTAAATAATCCTCACCTATTTTTCATAGATTTCTAATGAAAATACACTACCGAGAGTAGGTAATCAGAAAAAACAATATGGGCAATTCCATGATTAGTTACGTTACACTTTATGACAAACTTTACTCAACGTTTGGCTCTTATATGAATATGCTTTGATATTATTTTTCTGTTTTGGTGCTGTCAGTTCTCTAGACTGGCACCTACTTCACAACATCAAGTAAAATCATGAGACATGTTTCAGTGGGTAATAACAAGAATTTTAATTATGGTTAGTTACGTTACATAAAAAGGACATGAAAAAAAATGACAAGTCTTTGTCCTCAAAGATTCCTCAACCTGTTTTCAACTGAAACATACTGTGGTATTCATGCTATTTCTGGTGTCTTGATAAGTCATTTGGTATATAACTTATTGATAAAAATCTTTTCATTTTTAACTATAACATCAAAAACATGGTTAGTTACGTTACGGTTAGGTAGTTACGTTACATTTTGTCCATCCACACAAATTTGCATTTATTCATGTCTTTTTCAGATTTAGTATGCATATGTGGGGCTTAAATACTTTCTAAACAATGAGAAGAGGCCATTGGCATGGAAAAAACTGCAGAATAAATGATAGTTTTTCATAAAACTGAGATTTAGTCACACTAGTCCCACATGTGGTATTTCATGTATGGTTCTGATTCTCCTAGAGGGGGCTGTTGAAGATGTAAAATTTAGAGTGGAAATGATGTCCCCCATTGTTTCTTCATGATTCATACCCATTCAAACCATTAAAATGTAATATAATTTGAGATACAGCAATTTATATAATTTGCGATTTGTCCAGTAATTCACGGAATTGCCCATATACATTTTCCCTACATTTGGGACCACATTACACTCACACAGGTTTGGTACACTTACACTTCTTCCCTGACTTTCCAGATCAGAAAACCATAAATTTCTATGACCATTTTTACATCTTTAAAGCATGTACATGTAACCATACATCATCACACTACCAGCAAAGCTCCCAATTAATGGTTATTCTAAAAATATCTTGATCTAAAAATATCTTGAAAATAAAATGATTTTACCAGACTTTTCAGAAAAAAGGATGAATTCCCCCACTTTCCCAGCCGTATTGCTTCTGGAAAAAGTATTTTCAAATTCCATGACCCGTATAAACCCTGCTCACATGACCTTTTGCATTTTGAACACAAAGTACTTTCACTACAGGTCAGGTCACCAAGATAATTGGCCATGACTGAAGGAGTCAGAATTGAACCTTGATTGGATCAGGTAACAGTTATACAATTAAGGATTCAAATTTGTTTCCACTTACCAGTACATGCCAGACATTCTCGTTAGCTCCCTCAAAAGAGCAGAATCTGATGCTGACCCCCAGCAGGCCCTGTCCTCCCCATCTCTTGTTGGGGGTGAGTGTGACTTCCCTAACGTGGAGGGACTTACTGCTGTAAACCAGCATCTTAACCGGTTTCTCCTCGTGCTCTTGTAATAGACGTTTTAATGTGTCGTCATCTTTATCCTAAAAATAAGGAAACATCAGACACAGATGCAGATACTTAGATACTACCTTTCACCTGTATTTGTTCAATGTTAAGTTTGGAAGCTCAGGTGTAAAATATCAACTGTGTATCACAGATTGTCTGGCAGAAGGGCCCTAGCATATGTTTGTTGCAGAAGGGCCTTAACAGTAAATTTTCTCTAATTTGAGAAGTATTGCATTATTTGAAATTTGCACTGAACAGACTGACAGAAGGATCTACAAATATCCTACTACTTTGATTTCATGTGAAAAGAGCCAATGGTTTTCAAGTTATAGACATTTTAGTGTTAAGGCCCTTCTGCAGGGAACCTACACTAGGGCCCTTCTGCCGGACAACCGGGGGTATTGTCTGTCTACAGAGTACATGTATGTGCTTGTCCCATTTCATGAATCAGTGATGATGGCTCCACTAAGTTGACAAGCAGGCTTGTGCAGAATTGTGGTGAAATGTTCTGCTCTCCTCTGATTCAATTTTTTATTAATAAAACACACCTTTTTGAAACCACCAGTATTTCATAAACTACAATTCTAATGTCCTAAAAATGGCTAAGTGGACTTAAAATTAGTGGGAAATAATATGTTTTTTTAATTTGTAATTTTTGGGCAAGTAAAAATCTGAAGTGTTAATTTCACTTGTCCGAAAGGGTAAGTAAATTGAAAAGTTAGTGTGAAGCCTTGGTTTCTGTATTAGTTGAAAATAATGACACAGTGTATGAATGTGTGCATATGTCTGTCTGCCTATGTGTAGTTGTATTTGTTCTGGGCTTTGTTGCTTTATATTGTGACTACACCATAATGCAGTGACATAAAAGATATGAATACAATGGAAGGGTTCGACATGGTATATGGGTATAACGATACAACAGTATTGATCGATTGTCACAAGATGAAGAAAATGTTACAGTCTAAAAATGTTAAAAGCCTGATGAAGGGTAGCAGTATCACCAGGAACATTCCATACTTTAACATTTGCTACATCGTCACTCGTGTGACAACTGATCAAGATTACTCTTTTGAGATGTGCATTGCAATAAATAATTCATTTAACACTTTTTAAATTTGTGAATTGTATTGGATTACATAAGTTTCTTTGTATTAAATAGTGAAGTGTGAATGCAATATTTTGTTGATCAAAACAAATTTGTAAAAAGTCTAATACACTTTGCAATTCACTACTGGGCATTTGCGACTAAATTGTAATTTGACTCCCCCTCAAAAAAAAAAAAAACAACAGTTAAACTCGTTGTATTTATCAGAATTTATTGCTTTGTTATTGCAAAGATTGTGTCTGGATTTGATTGTTGAGAGATTTTCTGTTATTCTCTATTTAATTCTGTAATACTACCAATAAGAGCTATCATTCTACTTGAAACATAAATTCATAAATTAGCTTCTTTGAATATAACATACAGCAGATGAGTTGCCAAAGCCCTGGTCTGTTAAAACTTACCAGTCTGGTGTTTCCAATTGCAATGACAAAATCAAAGAATGCCTCAAGACCTGCCTTATGTCCTGGTGAGTTTTCCATAACCTGTTGAAACACGCAAATTGATACAGGAAGTTTATAAGAGGCAAGTGTGGATGACGGTTAAGTAATTAATTCAAACTATTGTATTGTCAAAATTAAGATGCCAAATTCTGCATGAGTCTTTAATCTGTGCACCAAAAATTTACACTGAATCATCACTGATGACAAAGCTAAGGACATGTAGACATACACCGTGGCATGCCTAGATTTGACCGAGTCGTTTGTCATCAGCAAACGCATCACAGACAGAAACTGCAGAGGTTCCAATGAACACTTTTCGGTGATTTTTTCGCATTTTCTATTATTTTACAATGAAATAAGTATGAAATCATGATAGGCATGACTGAGGTGGGTTAGTGGGTGTGATTTCTCACTTGTGTGACAAATGGGGGAAATATCATTTTCCGTCCATAATCACAGTTTCCGCGGTACAGAAACTGACAGACCTCACTAGCTCCAGTAACATGGAGGTTATGTAGAATTCGGCCTATGTAGAGTCAGAGAGGAGATACTAGGTACCTGTAAAATACCTTTCCAGATCATCCAATAACCCCTGAAAAACAACCAGGGATGTAATACACAGGTCGAACTTGCCTTCGGTCTAAATCCCCAACAGTCACAGTTAGACCTCTACCGTCTACGTCCTCCCTTTATGTTATTTGCTTAGGTCATCGACATTCATGACATTGTTTTTTGTAGACTATCCAGAGAAATATTTCAATATAGTTTTGTTAATAACAGTGAATTTCAGAGCACATTCTTTTGCCACGACTGTGTAAAAATGGCCATCCATTACTCTGTGGACAAAAGTAACAACAGAGTCATACCCATTTTTGTGGGTGCAAATTTTTCCATTCCAGCACAATAATTGTCATGACAGACAATGATAGGTATAGATGACCTGCGAAGAATGGCGCTTTCGCGTATATTAGTAACCCAAGATCATAGTGAGAAATCCGAATTATCATCGCTGATCGTTTACTATCGGCGTGTTGTTGAAAATACATTTCGGAAAGGACGATGTCTTTCACTTTTGGGTAGAGGTTTTACCCTGCAAATAAATAATCGTTAGTGTACTGCAGGATGAGCTTTCAAACTA